>SOMO01000313.1:162912-176541 GCA_028128575.1 Paedocypris carbunculus
ACCAGATTATAAAGGCACACCATTAATTGTCTATAAATATATTTTAGTGCTTTATAGTTTCATCTCAGGTTAATCAACAGGTTATCATCTGAAAAATGTGATGATCAGACCCAACTAGGTCTTACTTTTTGAAAAATACGAACCGATACCCTATTTTTCAGACCAGATTATAAGGTCTTATATATATCTTAAGTGCCGTATAATATGAAAATTGCAATAATCATACATAACGTATCCTCCACAATTAGGTTAGCGTTTTTTTCATACTCATAGCAGTTTGCATATAATTAACAGTCATTGGCGTTAAAGTTACATCATCATCACCAATCTGACCGCAAAAGTAAATTGGCGAACCATCGCGTTGAAACCAAACTGGAAAAGTTGAAAGTCAATCCACCTAAAGGGTCTTCGCCGAGTCCAATCGCAGGAGCGGTCAAGGCGGGCGAGCATGTGAAGCCTGGTGCTCCAGCTCTCCGCGGTGGGAAGCGAGGCCAGTACAGACCTGTCCAGATGGACTCGGAGCAGGGTCACAACAGAAACCGAAGTATCAAAGCTAAGTGGTCTGCTTGCCGAAACTTGGCACTTTGCAGCAGCACTACGAGGGGATATCAGATAAACCGCGCCCTGCTGTCGGAATGGCTGTGTGTGAGGAAATGAGGTGAAGGTCACGACCTGGAAAGCGCAGGTCAAATGCGGCGGCCCGCCATTCAAAAGCAACTCATGCGATCAGTGCGGCTAACCAGCAGATGGCCGTAAAACGTGAGTAGAAGGTTGATGGAGAAGAAGGCCAACGTCCAGCCTCGGCGAACGCGACGGACACATAAGTAACGGGGCAACTGTCACATCCAGACCACCCACCGGCCTCCACGCCCAACCCCCCGCGCCCATTTCTCCGAGACAAACCCAAAGGCTCATAAATGTCAAGATTAGAAAAGGGGAAGAGGAGAAGAAAAAAAAAAAGAAAAAGCAAAAGTGTTTGGTTAACAGAGACATCTGTGCATGCTCTCCAACAGCCCCCGAAGATTTAAAGAGCTTCCTCGCAATCGCTTCTACTTTAGGTATTACTTCTTAAGTTCAAACGTAAGCATGTGTGAAATGTTTTGAGCTCAATCTGCTTTAAAGCCGGCTGGAGATATGCAAAGGAAAGCCTTTTTCCTTTTCTAATCCACAAATGATCCCGCCGTTCCACACGGATAAACCTGGCGAGCTGCTAGACAAGACCCTTCAGGTCGGCCCGGATTGTGTTCAGGCACTCAGATTCAGCACACCTGATTAAAGCGCCAGACACACGGTGGTCTTCAACGCCCCACCAGGATCCTCAGTAATCACTCTGGAGAAGGCACGGCGGGTCAACATCCGGGAGTCCAGGCCTCGTGTCCGCTTGAGTTACCTGCTTTACAAAGGCATTCGAACCACTGACACATCGGGAACCAGGTTTGATTGGGGGCCAAGAGCAGTCAGGTGAGATTACACAGCCGCTTCCTGTTTGGGTCCAGGGCAAGAAATATTTCATCAGGACGTGATGGCAGCAAGTTCAAACTGGAAGTCGGAGACTGTCAGTGAGGGAAATTACAATGACGGGAAGAAACTTGGAGGAAAACAAGGCAAATATTCGAAGCATTTGACTTGTTTTTTGAGCAAAAACATATTTGAACAAATACTTTATATACTGCAGATGGGTTTAGTTTGACGCTTGAACAAGAAAAACCAAAGTTGATGGTCAAATCCGAGAGGAACTAAGAACGTCCACATAAACCTTGATTGAAGCTAAACGCAAGATACTGTTAAAAAAAAAAAAAAAAAAAAAAAACCAAACGCCAAATGCAATCATGTCAAAAAAGTTCAAAGTTTTAATCTCTGTCTCCACTAATTAAAAATATAGAGTTCTGATAAAATCTAAAACACCCATACGTTTTATAAATCTTCACAGTTACTTTTTTTTTAAACTGAAATGATTATAATGTTAGAATAATTCTACTGAACCAGTTTAAAAAAGAAAAACAGGAGATGAAAATAATTTGATATATTTTTGATAAATATTTGAATAATTTGATCTGAACATCTGCCAGTTTCAAATCATTTGCATAGTAAAATGTACCAAAAACAGGTAAATAAACTTTATATAAATATGTGTGCGCACACACACACACACACACACACACACACACACACACACACACACACACACAAAATAATATGCAAACCATTTAATAAGGAACTTATCTCAAATAGGAACAACACTGGTTATTTTTCAACCATTTCCTGAATAACATATCGGATCATTTAAATGCATTTCTACATTTATATTTTCTATAATCGTAAAATAATAATAATAATAATTCAACATTTACCGCTTCATCCTTTACAGGGTCGCGGGGAGCTGGCGCCCATCTCAGCGTCTTAGGGCCGGAGGCAGGATATACACACTCTGGATTGGTGGCCAACCATTCACAGAGGGGGACACACAGACAAACACATTCACACTCACTCACTCATACCTATGTGGTCAATTTTCCAATTCCAATTAGCCTGAAACGCATGTTTTTTGGACTGTGGGACTGCTAACCACTGCGCCACCGTGCCGCCCCTAATAATAATAATAATAATAATAATAATAATAATAATAATGCAGCGTATTTGATAAAGCCAGAAATTTAAACTTCACAAGCACTTTTACACAATCAACACAAATTGTAACGCAAAAAAAAGCCACGGGAAGTCCACGCGGCAATCGGCAAACTACTAATGACAGGGTGGAAGTTTCTGATTGGTTGAGTGAGGAACAGCTGATGCTACTGACACTGCAAGGTTCAGGTGAGGCCTTCAGTGCGGCCGCACACCACAGCGGAAGAACGTGCTAGAAATGAAACTTCAGCAGCCTCAGATTCTGAGAAATCTGGTTAAGAAATACCACGATTCCAAGAAATTGTCGCTCCAAATTGCTAATTGATTTAGAAAATGCAGGACTGAAGATGTCAAAGGCTGGGAAAACAGGAAACTATTCTGTTAGCTAATATTGCAAGTGATGGATGTACGTTGATCAATTTAAAAACATTTCATTGGCCATTTTAGGATTTCAGCTTTTGCTTCAAAAAATTGTTCTTTCAGTCTTTAAATATTTAGGCTTTCATATTCTTTTAAAGTAATGCCCAACCTGTGGCCCGCGGGCCAAATCTGGCTCATGAAGGTG
The DNA here is from genome assembly GCA_028128575.1 of Paedocypris carbunculus. NCBI lineage: Eukaryota > Metazoa > Chordata > Actinopteri > Cypriniformes > Paedocypris > Paedocypris carbunculus. Next base: position 166,103 of record SOMO01000313.1, read on the forward strand.
TCACATGTGACTTATTTCTTCCTATATTCATGTGCTTTTACACGACTCTCTGAAGGTCAAAATGTCAGTGAACTTTGCAAACTGCAAAAGGAAAAACCAAACGTGTTTGCGAACACGTACATTTGTGGCGTAAAATGGTTCTCTATGATGTACAGTAAAACCTGGGCCAGGTTCTGCATTCACATCATCTTCATTCTGAGCTAAGAAGCATGTGACTAACCTCCACCCGAACATACTGAAACCAGTTTTTGAAAAACACCTGCAGACGTCGCACTAATAAAACGAGCATCGGATGATGAGTTAACCAGTTATTAATCTCTTCAGACCTTTTCTCAGCTTTTGGAAACTATGATCATTTTAAACTGCCATATTTTATTTTCATATTCAATGTGGCCTCCACTTTTTTTTTTTTTTTTTTCTCTCCATATTATGGCCATATTATAATAGTCATGACTCAATTCTTCGGTAAACACGGCAAAGATAGCGACCAAACACGCTATCGAGAAGAACAGTGGAGACGCCAGCGGCTCAGTGAGTGCAGAACAAGCATGGGCCCCTTTGCCCGGGAAGTTGGTTCAACGGTTAGGGCCCAGATGGCTCCACACCTGCAAAAAAAACCCCAACAAAACAAGCTAAAAAGACAGAGATCCACCTCTATCCAAAGTTCTCTAGTATTTTTGGGCCTCTTAAGAAAAAAACAGAAGCTCATACGCAGACAAACCGTGACCTCGCTTTACCGCCGACTCTGCTACCATGTAGCGACGCATCATTTGCGACTTCGTTAAAAAACGCGATTTAAAAAACGGGTCATTGTGGCAGGTGTTTTTTCAGCAACATGTGGTTCTTCTTGAGAAATTCATGTCGATACTGGGTGGTTTGGAATTATGGATTCCACTTTGCTTGACGCTAATGAGTCAACGGGTTTTACAAACACAGTTTATTGAAATTAAGCTTCAACATTCAACTAAAGTTGTCACATTAGTTCAGTACAAACACAACCAGAAGTGGCATGACAATCCTAAGAATAAAGTACAATAGAATTAAATCAAATAAAAAAAGCATACGACCAGCAAATTTTATTCCGATATGGAGTCAAAATGCATTAGTGAAAAAAACCCAATTAAGAAAGGGGGAATTTTAAAATTCTCAAGTTTCAACAACAACAACAATGGTAAAATGATAAAATTAAACAAAAATGCATAAAAAGTAACAGTAAAACAGTTTGAGTGACTCAACAGAATGAGATGAGTTTGTTAACATTTCTCCAGCTCTTTAGTGCTGCAAACCCCTCACTTTTGTGGCCACAGCAAGGCTGATCAATTGCTAATATTATATTGACCATCATCATATTTTACTCATAGAATTAATGTGAAAGTCTTTTGCAAACGCAGCCATGTGCTGCAGCTTCTTTAGCGTCGTCATGTGGCGCGAGCAGCACGCAAACCCGCACGCGCTGCACGGCATTCGCCAATACCACGTGCAGCAGCGCCATCTAAAGGATGGATCTAGTACTACAGCTTGTCTTCTCTGACCGTCATAATGAACTTTATTCACTCGGCTTGAGCCATTGAGTCGCCTGGAATGAGAGACTAAAGTGCGTCTAAAGCGCAGGGAAGCCCCTTCCAGAAGAGTGCGGGTATTCAGAGCCCGTACTCAAAGGAATTCGGTGCTGACTGTATGTAATTGACCAATAAGATCTCGGCATGTTCTTATCGGCGCGCAAACATGTACCCGCGAGCACGTGCGCTTTTTGCGGGCAGACGTTCAAAGCGCTCGACACCTAATCCGTGCCTTTATGGCGTGAAGCTGAGGGAAAATGTTGATAACGATCGATAGAAAAGCTGCAGTTGGGTGAGTTGCATGACAAGGAATGTGAAACTCGACTATTTATTGATCGTGAAGCTGTTATCACCCCAGCGATTTCCTGAGGTGGACAGCAGGGAAGTGGATTTACTTGAGAATCTTTTAGTACTTTAACCAAGTGCTTTTGTGGGGTAGATGCATGTCTTTTGTTTCACTACATTTACATTTTAGGTGTAGCTTAACGCCATAGAAAGAGATTAACGAACAAGAGCATGAGAGAGAGGAGAGCAAGCGACAATGTGTTAGATTTAGAAAAAGAGGCGAGAAAGAGAATGAATGGAATGAGTAGGAATCAGTTGGAGGCATGATAAGGAAGAAGAAAAAAGAAAGAAGGAAAGAAAGAGATGCAAAGAACTAGAACAAGAAAATGGTAGATCCAGAAGGAGAGAAGGAATGAAAACAAGAGAGCAAGTTTGAGAAAACTAAAGGGAAATAAAAGGAGGGGGAAAGAGCAAGAAAGAGAGAGAGAGAAAGAAAAAATAATGGAAAGAGATAAAGAAAACAGAAAGTATAGACTGAATTGAGCTAGAAAAAAAGAACAATACATGAAGATCAAGGAGAGATGACAAAGAGAGAAAATGTAAAGCGAAAGAATGGGAGAGAATATGCTAAAAGGAACAAGAAATAAAAGGAGCAAAAAGGGAGGAAGGTCATAAAGAAGATATGAGAAACAAGGAAAGAAAGAGAATACAAAAGCCTGTTAGGAGAACAGCAGAATGAATCTGTTAAAGAAGATTTACTAGATTTACATCGTTTCACATAAGGATCTTGTGACTTTAGCTCGGTCAGTAGAGCTGAAGTTTGCAACACTAAAGGTCAATATAGTTCAAGTCCTAGTCAAAACATGGCGGATTTGTAAAAGAAACAAAAAGTAATTAGCTGTTGTAAAACATGAAGCAATGTAATTCTGACCTTGCGAACTGTTAGAGTACAATCCACCCAACTACAATCATAAAGCTAGTTACTGTACAAACTCATATATTCATATTAATTCACAAGTCTGTATTACAATACAATACTGAAGAACTCAAGAGACATTCCTCAACATTTCCATACGCTGAAGCAATCAACCAATCCATCTTAATCGTGTGATGAAGCAACACGACACAAACAGGCCTGTCTGAAAAAACAAGATAGTTTAAATGCAAATTATTGGAACGGTCCTGTAGGGTTCAGCAAGTCAGAACAGCGCAGGAAAGTTCTGGATTGTAATGTATGGCCTTCAACCGCAGCGTTCTGCCAGGTAGAGTCGCTTTTTAAGAGTGGGAGGCTCAGACGTGCACGGACGCATTCGTGTCCACGGGATTCACGCTGGAGGACACGGCAGGTCCAGGAAGTGTTCTTGTTATTAACGGTCTAGGCTGTTCAGAGATGAAAAGTTGGGCAGCTTTAAATCAACCTGGTTTGCTTCCCAACCTGTGTGAGTGTCGTAGTGGAGATCCACAAACGATTGATCAAATATGAGAACCAATGATTAGGATAGTGGTTGGATTCCCTCACAAATCTGAAGAAAGGAAAAGTTCTATGATGTTTTTGGTCTTAAGGAAGCCACATCAAGAATCACATCGACTGGTTCAGCGACACATCGACTGTTAAGGTATAAAATAAAGTTTGAAGAAAGACAGAAGAAAGACACACATGAACAACGTTGCAGGATTTCACACTTTCTGTCAGAGAAACCGGATTTAAAATCTCCAAATGAACAGAGCAGATGGAGCCACCAAGGTTCTCACCAAAGCGCCATCACAGTGCCCTCTTGTGCACTCGGCTGTTAATGCACAAAAGAACGTGGGAGCATTGGCAACCCGAATCTTTAAACCCTGCCATTACCAATCCTGCACGTGTCTTGATTTTGACTTCAAGCCGCTCCTTTTACTGGAAAAGCAGCGACTGGAACACGTACAGTGTGGAACATTGAGAAGGTCACCATTCCAACAGCTGACAGCTTTATGGTCGACAATGCTAAAGGAGTAGAATACAGCAGCACGTCAAAACAGCCCAGCGTGTGTTTCATACACCGCAACAAGGTTAGAAAAACCCACGTTTTGGACCTGGAAACTAGTGTTTTGGGAGGCAGAAAGAAAGAGAAAGATGGAAAGAAAAACGAATTTAAAAAAATGTTGACTTTGTTAGTTCTTGGAAAGAACAGCTGTATGAAAAGCAGCTGCACATAGACAGACGGACGGACATTTGGATGGATGGATGGATAGATAGAATCTTCGCTATAAGTGGAGTTCAGGACTTGTATTTAAAANAAAAAAAAAGCATTTATTTTCAGTCTGAGTGGAAGTTCAGGAGACGACAGCTGTGCTGATGAAGAAAGCCAGTCGAGTCTGGCCAGAGGAAGAAGACTGAAGGAGAGAGAGACAGAGAGAAAGAGAGGGAAAGGAAGCAGCTGTGGAGATGATCTCGTCTGCTTCTACAAGACCCTGTAGTAGCGGTGGTCTCAGACTCGGGGAAATGAGCAGGACCCAAGTGAGGACAGAATTTATATAATAGAGGGGATTATGTAACAGGAAGCCATATCTCACTCTTCTCAACAGCCAAGCCATGGGAAAAAGAGGGAAATTACGGAATACTGCACATCAGAAGTTATTCAAGGCGTTCAGCTCTACGCTTCGCTGACGCCCAATTACACAGCGGTCAACGGAGCCCAGACTGCATGTGTAGACCATGGCAACTTCATCACCCCATACTGCTCGTGATAAAGGACTTCCAGGGTTTCCTTCTCCACATCACACATAAGGATTTAATGATGATGATCTCTAAACATCAAGCTACCCGGCCTTGTAATTGCTAGAACATTGCATCTCCTGACATTTCGACATAATCTTGGTGGTTCCCCTTAAAATCCCGCGTATGATCCACCAAACATCCTGTTTTGATTAAGTATAACAGAAAACCTCCAGCATTTGGATTTGCAAAATCATGGATTTTGACTGGATGCTACAAAAAATGTTTTTGCATTATCAGTAAAATTCACACATTTGTTAGTGAAAAGGGAAAATAGTTTACTGGAGCATTTTTTCTTTACAATTTCCCAATGCACTTTTTAATGAATCACGAACCAGACCATCGTTCTTCTCACTACTTTACCCATAGTTCCTCACTTGACAAGACGGTGGAACGCTGCAGTGTGTAAACAATAGGAAACGGTCGACGTGTTTGGTCCTGTGCAATAATGCTCTGATTTTGATTCTAATTTTAACTCTAAAATACTTACTATAATAATTACTTGTGTTAATTACTTATGTAACTCGAACTCTAAAGCTTAAAGAAGAAGAAGAAGAAGAAGAAGATCTTTATTGTCATTGCATCACATGGTTACAATAAAATTTGGAATACTACTCAGTTTGGTGCAAGAAAAGGGAATGAACAATTAAAATTAAAATGAAGATCTAAGCTATACACATTGAATGAAATAGAATACGTATAGATACTATAATATATCTAGTGTAAAATGAAGGCAAAAGTACAACAAATGTTTCAATAAATATGCAAAAGAAAGCAAGAATACAGCATGTAATAAGATGAAAATATACAACAGTATAGAAAAACAAAATAGCTTGTATAGTACAATTACACTTATAAAAGCTCTGCACGTCCAAAGTTCAGAATCAATCTAATCTCTTTAAGGTTGTGGCATCGATTCCCACTAAAAGCAAAAAGAAAGTGAGTGAGATTGTTAATATGGCCACCAGGGGCAATATAACCAGTCAGTGAAGATACACAAACTCAGTGAAGTGACACACAAACCCGGAGCAGTGGGCAGCCGTAAGCCGGGGTGTATGTGGGGGTCCGTGTTTTGCTCAAAGACACTGCAAATGGGATTCGAACCCGCAGCCTCTTGGACACAAGTGCAATTTTATACAACTGGACCACAACTGTCACAAAATCTGTACAGTAACACAACTGTAAAACTGTAACACAACTGTAACTTGACAATGAGAACAAGAAGCATGTGAAGGAAACTAGTCTGTACTCGACTGAATCTTTGCCAAAGAATAAAGATCCAGCTCCAGAAGAACAGATGAAATTCTGTCAACTGCCATTGGTCAGGACAATAGTCAATGAAGTCACTCTCTCAAACTAGAAGATAAACTTCTCAAAGGTGGTCGAGTAACGACTAACTAGTTATGACTGAAGTCTATTACACGGTTCAGGTTGGCCGGACTAGAAACAGATAATCTTGTTATATTCTCCTAAGATGACAAAGGAATGTGTGAATTGGACACAAAGCCAAGCATAAGATTGAAGAAAGCGTACTCGTGTTGTGAGCTTAAGCACATGCACTCTTGGATCGAGAAGAACCCAAAATATCTGACTGTGATGGAAATCCAGCTTAATTCAGAGAGTGGAATCTGTTGAAACCGCCGTACGCTAAACGCAACCAAATGACGTAGGCCGGCGCGGAAGCTTTGTTGTGTATCTGGAGCCAAAAAGTGTTAAAGGGATAATTACGGATTTATTGGTGTTTGTCTTCTCTTTCTGTGCTTTAGGGGTGATGTCAACGGCATTAATTAGACGCGTATGAAAGAGTTATTACAGATAAACGCATTCCGACTGAGGGTGTGAGTGATTGACGGAATTCTGGAGACTTGGAATGAAGTAAAGAGGTTCACGAGGTTCTTGAACATCTCCGAAGGTTGCCACCCGTCCAACCCCATCTCGGGGCTAAAGTGAGAAAGGCTGAGTCACATTCTGCACTTCCTCTGTGTGTGTTCACTTCACTGTGTGTATGTGCACTTCACTGGATGGTAGGAGTGGGCGATAGGAGTGAAAATTCATATCACAATATTTTGTAGTGTCCAGACGGTATCTGTATTATATCACGGTATTGGGGGGGGGGGGCACTTTACACTTTAGTAGAATTTAATTACANTACAGTATGTCTTTAAAAAGTAGTAGCCCTAGCGTGAAAAATGAGAGAGAGAGAGAGAGAGACACAGAGAGAGAGAGACAGAAAGAGAATGTTTACGTTGTCACGCTTTCTTTCTTGCTCACCATCTGAATCTAAACGTCGTGTGAAAAAAACGTTTATAAACGCTTTGATAAAACAGCGCTGCACGCTCTTAGAAAACTACACAGACATTGGACAATTTTTTTTATTTTGCCAATTTTAAATATTGACAGGACAACGAATGATCAATCGCCTACTAATATTAATTATTGATCCAGTGCAGCCTACAAAACATATTTCAAAGTGGAGTACTCGGGTGTTTTGTTGTAGAAAATATACTGAAAAAATGTGCATTAGTACAAAAAACATCATCTTCTGATCAGACGCCACAGAAAAGAGACAGCTCCAACCAACACAGCATTAAAACGAGAATAAAACCGTTCCTTTTCCAATCCAGAAGGTTGTTCTGTGTGACCTGAACCCTGAGAGAAAGGTAACGCGAGTGCAAAGAGAAGCTTGGAGCAGCCACCGTCTTGCGTGACGTCCTACAAGGCTAGAGAAGGTCAAGCGGGGACTGTTAGCATTTTTCAACGTGTAAACTCAGGAAAGCAGCAAGCTCAGCGCAAAGCAATCTCCAGAAATTTCACCAGCGGCGAAGTGAGAAAGCATGCGAGCTATTCGCTTGATGGGACGCAGGTAATGATTCATAGCGCAGAGTTCCATTCCTTCCCGCCCACCGGCGGTGGAAAGACTGCAGACGGCGTTTCGTCGCTTTGTTCTGCAGCTGCCGAGCCAGAAACGCCGTCATTTGCCTAACATGCGAAATTACAACGTTTGTGCGTTGTGTGCTGACCTAATGTGCGCTTAAAGAGCGTAACTAGCATTGTGAACCTGCACGTGCGACAATTAAATCATTGCTCAGAAGTGTCTTTTATAAACTAGAGGCTTTGCGGAAATGTGAAGTGATAAACTAGTAGTTGGGATGACTGACAAAATGTAAATGAGAGAAAAAGGGGAAGNACGCAAAGCAGCTCGGCGAAGCTTATTTGAAGTGTCTGTAACTTTAAGAATTGCGTGACGACGTGACCGGGATAATATTGCCATCCGTCCGTCCCCACGACGGAAATCTCTTCGCTCTTTGCGTGAGACGCCACTCTCTCTCTCCGCATTTTTCCGCGTGTGCTCGGGTTCTGCCGTTCCGACGGGAACTCCGGGAGAAGAAGAAAAAAATCACAACAAAACGGGAAAAAAAAACATAGCCCCACTTTTGGTACCCTTTCAAGCCAGTCTGATACAGTAGACTCTATTCNGAAATCTAAGTGAATTAATGGATTCACACGTGGATGGATGAATGGATAGACAAATGAAGGGATGAATAGACAGTCAAATGGATGAAAGAACAGATGAATGGATAGATAACGATAGATGGAAAGGTGGGTGAATGAATGGACGTAAAAATGAATGGATTAATATGGGAATGAATATGATGGATAGACATACAAGTGGATGGATAGAGCTTGAAGAATTGATGGATGAGCAGACAGATGGATGGATGGATGAATAAACGGACAAATGAAGGGATGGATGAAAGAACTGATGAATGGATAGACAACTTGGGAAAAATGGGTGGGTGAATGAATGGATTAATAGATGAATGGATTGATGGATAGACATACAAATGGTTTGATGGACAGAAGGATGGATGGACATACAAATGGTTGGATGAATGGAAAGGGGAAGAATGAATGAATGGATTAATAGGTGAATGGATATGATGGAAAGACATACAAATGGATGGATAGGAAAGATGAATGAATGAAAGGACATAAAAATGAATGGATTAATAGGTGAATGGAGATGATGGATAGACGCATGGACAGAAGGATGGTTGGACAAACAAATGGTAGGATGACCGTGAGTGATACATGTCAACTNTGAATGGAGATGATGGATAGACGGATGGACAGATGGATGGATGGACAAACAAATGGTAGGATGACCGTGAGTGATACATGTCAACTGACATTCACCGGTCAATATCATATTTCACCAGCCGGATATTCTGTCTGTCAGTGGCAAATACGAAGAAAGGAAGGAAGTCTTTCTCTGCCAACCTGGAAGAAGGAGAGTTCTGAGCCAGAGAAGTGTTCTTCACCCTATCAGGAGGAGACGAGGTGCGAAGACTCGGCTCTTCTGTCAGCAGCAGTTTAGTGTTTTGGGCAGAACTTCACTAAGAACCTTCAGCGCTGACATATGTCAAGACTAAAAGGCATCTTGAGAAACGGAGGCAGCTGGGACGGTTAGGAAACCAGAGTTCTCACCGGCCCGTCTACCAGTATATTTCAGATCTCGACGCCGAATGTCTTTACACACATCATCCCAATTACAATTAAACACACAGTCGCATTTTTACGCATTTTCAAAGACAATGTGAAGAATTGACGCCCTTTCCTAGAGTTTTCTCATGGTTATGTAAAGGGTAAGATTTTGGATTTTTACCAAATACAAGTTATTTTAAAATAGGTCTATATCAAAACATTTGATGTCATCCACTCACAGCGGGAAATCTGATCACTTCAGGGAAAAACAGTTGCTAGGGTGATCGATTTGGTTGCTAGGTTGAGATTGTTTTGTCCAATTTTGGAAAAGAAAGCAAACTTAGCAAACTATTTTTTAATTTGCTGAATTATTTCTAAAATACATTATGAATGATAAACAATAAAATTCATTAATGAAATGATACATTGTTTTTTCTGTAATTTACAACCTTTGGTTTTTATAACAAAAAGCATTTACAATAAAAATGTTAGCAGGAAAGCACTATTAAAATACATTAAAATGTTTCTTAATAACTTATTATTAAAATGTATAGAATGTATTATCAAAATGTGTGTGCCAGTGTTCATATTGGTAACAATATTCTATTATTTGACAACATTTCATTTATTTCTTTCCTTTGTCTCATTTTTACTTTATTAAAATCATTTCTATGGGAAATGAAAACATTTGATGAACATTTTAAACACAGCATTTCACTTTGAAGGTTTGTGTTCCAAACAGAAATATGCTATTGGTTTTGTGCAAATGACCCGTTTAGTCCCTTTGGATCAATGGCTTAAGATATTAGAAAATTCCTTTAATGCAAGAAAACCATCAGCAAAGCAGTTTAAAATAGTTCAGTGTCAGTCTGCATTTCAGGGCTTTGATCAGTCGGAGCGAGCGTCTGTTTCTTCGCTCTCTTTTGTGTTGCAGAAAAACAAGTGCTTTAAAACGCACGAGGGGGGAAACGCTCAAAGCTTTTATGAGACACGGCGGCGATGCCGAGACGTGCGGCGAATCCGTGCGGACACATGTGCGTGCGCGGGATCACGCCGTGAAATCTGCCCTGTTCCGCACTGCATTGTGGGACGGAATTAACCAATGAAAGGAAACCAGGCCCTTGGTGCTGAGAAAATGCTTTGTTTGGCCCGTTTCCTCCAATGTCCCCACAACGCACTGAAGTGTGAAGCAGTTCTATATCAAGACTTTTGATGTCACCCGCTCAAATCTTGAAATATGATCACTTCAGGGAAAAACAGTTGCTAGGGTGATCGATTTGGTTGCTAGGTGGAGATTTACAGAGGTGTAAAGTACGTGAGTAAATGGACTTTGTTACTTGAGTATTTTTTGGCTACTT
>SOMO01000314.1:98685-112781 GCA_028128575.1 Paedocypris carbunculus
GTGGGCTTTAATGTCTTGCTCAAGAACATTCAGTTCTAGAACCAGCTGAATTAGAACCTACAACCTTTCAACTTTCGTGTTTTTTAACAGCTTTTTTCATTTTTCTGGGGTACGTGGAGATAAATCTCAGAATCTTTTGGAAACAAACTCTGGATCAGTGCACATCCAAACACCGAGGAACACACATGTCTGTACATTCGCAGTCACACGCCCACTTACACCTACGTGCAATAACAGAAGCTCCGATCCTGGATGTGCAATCACGCCACAACTTGTATTTAATCCAGCAGATGAAAAAGGATCGTATAACATCTGATACTGTACATCACACGGAGTGTTTGCGAGTCTGCTGGAGTTGTCGGGCATCAGAGCCTCCACTAATCCTGTAAAAATTCCCACAATCCCCTTCAGCTGCGTCCTGCCAAGAGCCTCTTCTTCCAGCAGCTCTGACCCCACATTCCCACAGGCCTTTTTCCTCTCTCATTTCCCTCTTTCTTTCTTTCCCACAGCCTTTCTTAAAGAGTCTTTCTCCCCGTGAACCTCCTACAGCACTGCACTTTCCCACCATTCACTCATTTCTCCGCTCGCTTCATACCTCGCTTTTGTTCGTATAGCTGAAAGGAGCAGGGTGATTTCTCATGGCGCTCAGACGCTTTCTGCCGCTTCATTTTTGACTCCGAAATGAACTTACAGCAGGATCCACACACTAAGCTGCGCAGAAACAGCAAAGGGATTTTCGAAGGCGACATCCTGATTTGTCTAGAAAAAGCCTCTCGATTANAGTAGATGAGCAGAACCTCCTCAGGACGATGGGGACGGAGGCGAGCGGATGCTTCTTCAGCCCGTCGATGATGTCCGGCGCCTTGTCTCCGTAGATGCGGCGGATGGCGCTGCGCTGCAGGGTGTGGGAGGAGCCTCCCAGGGCGTCGTCCAGCTGAAAGCGGCTCTGCTCCTCCGCAGACATGCGCGAGAGCTTCTTCTGCACCGCCTCCAGCGCGCGGACGCAGCTCATGTTCGTCTCCAGCACCAGGTCCAGCTGCGGGTCAGTAGCGACAAAGAGCACCAGACAACCCTACTTGAGTAAAAGTACGGATACGTGCTGTATAAGTTACTCCACTGCAAGTAAAAAGTCACCACTATTAAAAAAAAAGACTTGAGTCAAAGTAGCAAAGTGTCACATTTTAAAACAACTTGAGTATTTTACTCATACTAAATTTAGGCTAAAATAAAACTAAGAAAAGTGGAAAAAAAAAAATTATTTATGAGGGGTTTTTTTCCTAATACAGAAATTACATTTATTTCCATGTTTCAAAAATGGTATAAAAGTATAAAAATAGATAAAGAACAAAAAATTCCGAGCTGACGTGGATGTGATTCTACTGNTGTACATTTATGTTTTCGATGCGTTTAGAAGTGTCGCAGCCCTGAAAACTCCTTCTCACCATCTTAAGGAAAAGGAAACGACAACGGATCGACATTGGCGTGTGGTTGTGCCAGTTCATCCGTCGATGGCGATTTGCCCAGCCAATAATCAGCGTTTTTAATCACAGGCGCGGTTTTGTCGTACAACAGCGGACGGATGCGTTATCTCCAGGGTTTCGCTTACACAGCTCTTTCTTTTTTTTGCTCCGCGCCTCCTCGGCCCGAGCCGGAGAACATCTCTCTCCAAAGAACAGATAAACAGTCACTGGACTGAAATGAAGAAGAAGAAACAGACGTCTGCCATCCGCCGGCGGACGCATTTATCCCTCAAACCTCTCAGCGTATGCATGTTCGGGTGATAGGATCTCACATTTAACGCCGACACATCACTATTACGGCGGATAGAATAGAAGGTTTGTTGTGGGTTGCCAGATTGTTGCCCCCAGAACTCTCGCCCGTATCTCGGCCTAAAATTGGACTCCCCTCGGGAGGAAGCAGCGGCTCCGTGTGATTGGCTTCGGTATCTGTGCTGTGAAGAAAGATATGAAAGTGTGTATGTGTCCGTTTAAGCGGTAATCGGCGATGCGAGTAATTCTTACTGTCAGAGCTTGAAGGAACAACTCTGTCATCATTTACCTAGCCTCACATCACTTCAGAATCAGCCGGGCTTTTGCTTTTCCAACACACAAAAGCACTTTTGAGAGAACTCAAGCGTTGGTTTTGTCGATCGATACTGGTTTTTTACCCCCCCCCCCCCAATATCGGTTTCAATGAGATGTGTGATGCTGATATTCTTCGGCTAAGTGTGTGCGCACGTGTGTGTGTTAAGGGATTGTACGATTTTCCGTAAGTCAATACTGTAAATGTAATGGGATGCATTCTGATTTATGAAACCACATAAGTGCTATTGACTTGTTGACTAATTGTGTGATTGACAGATGTGACACAACATGAAAAGTTGTTAAAAATCAGAAAAACTAAATAAATTGTTTCTATTTTACTAAAATCTTTTTGAGTTTCAAAGCGGAATTTTTTTTTTAACACTGAAGTTTTTCTCTGTATATGTTGTTACTATGACTGTAAATGCACAACAATGGTGTTTGTGGTCTAAGAGTTTAAGTGTTGGACTGGAAGCCAAACACCACAGGTTGGAATTCCGGCACAACTTCTGGCTTCCTCTTCCTCTTATTCCTCTTGGCGGAGGTCTGCAGATCAGACTGAGACAGAAAGAGACGGAACAGACTGATTAAGAGAGCGGGTTGTGTCCTGGACTCCATCGAGGAGGTGGTGGACAGACGGATCTTTAGGAAGCAAACATCCATCATGGAGAACTCCTCCCGCCTCCTCACGACACTGTGGAGAGTCTCATCAGCACCATATTGATTTTCTCTTATTTGTTTGCTGTCTGCATATTTACTGTATCTTTTGAGTTCATGTCGTTGCCTTTGCTTTTGGCTGTTCTGCATCATAATTGTGTTTTTACTGTCTGTAATACATGGCGGTCCGGTGGGGCAGGAGGTCTCGCTGTTGCCTCATAGCAAGAAGGTTCCGATTAAGGCTTGTGGTGTGAGTTCAAGGTCTTTCTGTGCAGTTTGCATGTTCTTCCCCTGTTTGTGTGGGTTTCCTCCGGGTCTCCACGTGCTTTTTGGGTGAATGGAGTTTGGAAAATGGACCTTAGGTGTGACCTCAGAGCTCTCCATGACTCAGAAATGGAATAAGTGGTTGAATATGGATTTATGTCTTTAAGACTGAAATTTTAAGACTGCGATTGCAAAAATTTATGAGTAATATGAAATGTAATGCAATGCAACAACTATGTTTGCTAGCAGTAAGAGCGATTGAATGGGAAACAGAAATGTAAGAAAATGTAAAAGATGAGCTAATAACAAGACAATACTTCAGGTAGGATATAATTCAACAACAAAACAAGACAATAACACATTGTACCGTAAAGAAATATGAATATTTAAGTGTTTAGCAATGGAAAAAACCTACGTTTACTACATTCAAATACTACTATAATTCAATTACGTCAACTACATAATTCAATTAAATTGTGGTTGGCGTCGGAAGATCTCCGTATCTTTTTCCGTGATTTGTTAATGAAGCAAAAATGAAACAACCAATCACATAAAACGATCAAGCAATTATTGGAAATGTGCGTAGGTTGACTTGAGATCCATTCAGAAACAGCTTCATCACTGAGCGCGGAACACACACCGGACAGTTAATGAAGCCGACGCTGTCCTGATTTCCCGTCTTAACGCCGGCACCGTGTGCGAGAGATTAATCTGCGCGGAGAAAGTTTGGAGGAAAGGTAACCATGGCAACTCTGCGAGGGGATGATGGACACTGCTGAGTTCCTGCAGAATGCTGATGCAGAGCGCCGGCTGAAGGGTTCATTTGTTTCAGTGCAGCAGGTTGACCTTTCATCAGACTAAGAGCCCGTCGGCGTATTTACACACCACCTGGACACGGACATGACATGCAGACGACACGGACAGGATGTGAGCGAAGAGAGTCATGAAAACCAGAGAGAACAAATGCAATCAGTCGGGCTTAACACGGGCTCGGAGCGAGAGACAAAGCGCGTGATGAAGCTCTGGTGGCGAGATGACCGTAACCGGATCACATGTGCGCGTCTCAGACACGTTTCGTGTGAGGCGAGACCACCGCATCCCTACAGGGCCACTGCTGACTCAATTTCCTGTCATTTTAGACTCCATTTCCCATCAACATCATAGCAGATGCCATCCCCCATTACTGACACGTAATTGGCAGTTGGCACTCTCAGCTAATTGTAGCTCTTGTCAATCAAGCGTGAAGAAGACAACACGGGTAGATGGAATAAGTTGACTGTAATTTCCAGGATGATGTTTTAATCCTGAGCGCCGCAGTGGCGTAGCGGAGAGCTCGACGACGTTTGAGCCCAGTTGAGGCCACCATCCAGTTCAAAACTTGCTTTTGGGAGACACAAGACCAAAGATCTAAAACCTGTGCTCCAATTGTTTTTTTTTGTCCTGCTTTGTGATTGGTGCCAATCCAAAGTGCATGCCGCTCTGTGATTGGTTGGTCCCCCATACAGGTTGTCCTGCTCTGTGATTGGTTGATTGCCGATCCAAAGAGTGTGCCGCTGTATAATTGGTTGGTCACTCATACAGGGTGTCCGGCTCTGTCATTGGTTGGTTGCAGATCCAGAGTGTGTCCTGCTCTGTGATAGGTTGGTTGCCGATCCAAAGTTTGTGCCGCTTTGTGATTGGTTGGTCACTCATACAAGGTGTCCTGCTCTGTGATTGGTTGGTTGCCNATCTTTATTGTTTTTTATTTTATCAAATTAAAATTTTTTGACTTTAATTAAAATGGTCTTTCAGTGTGTGTGTGTGTGTGTGTGTGTGTGTGTGTGTGTGTGTGTGTGTGTGTGTGTGTGTGTGTGTGTGTGTGTGTGTATGTCAGTGTAATTATTACAATCATGAGTTTATTTGAATAATGTAACTACATTGTAAATTTATGGCCATGTTTCACAATTGGCAGTCTGATACATTTTCTAAAGCTATTTCCAGTTTATTGATACAGTGTTAATCACAGTTCATACTGTTTAAACTGCTGTACACTAATCAATACAACCACAGAGTCGGTGAGATGCAATTAATGGCTGCTAGTCACGACAAGACCGCATTTTTACAGCCCATTTCTGAGGAACACCAAACTGATGTGTAGAGGCTGAACCAGGCTGGGCTTGAATTCGGACCCTCGGGTTTGGCTAAAAATGTTATCGTGGATTCTATGCTATTGATGGTCGCTAGAGACCCCCAAAACCGGGCCCTCAGAATTGTCCCACCCGTAGTTAAAAGCAAAGCCCCACATTAGCCCTGATCCGAGCAGAAAGAAACTCCAGCTGTTCCTTGGCACAAACAGTAGTGGCCTATTTAAAAGGCTTGAGCTTGGAACCGGAAGGTCACGGGTTCAAGTTCTGGCCCACCTGCGGGTGTCCTTGAGACAGACACCAACCCCCGTCTGTTCTCTGGGTGTATGTGTGTGTGTGTTCACTTTTCACCAGAATTGCCAAACACAAATGAACTCTTCTGTTCGGGTTTACTTCAATTTAGTCCTTGATAAATATTATTAGTGCGTGCGTGTGATTTATTTCTATTTTCGGTTAGACGTGTTGTGTGATTGCTTGATGGCGTCTATGTATATTTCATGGGCTGTTTGAATGAGCGCGTCGCTGTTGTAAATACACACTGACAGAGCTCCGTGGTCATCTCTCTTCGCTCAATCATTAGTTTAAATTCGTCCTCTTGTGTTCTCCGTCCTGCAGCTCTCCATCTTCTTATGTTGCTTCAAATGCACCTGTGTTGTCGCTCTCCTCCTCCTATCTCTCCCTTTCATTTTCATCTTTTCTATTAAGTCGTCCTCATCCTTCTCTTACTGAGAGAATGGTTAATATTAATGTCTTCTTCGCCGCCTATCTCATCCTCTTAACATCTTTCTATATCTGTTCCTTACTGTCTCTGGTCCACGGCTTGCTTGGATCCGTAGCCCACCCTCTTGACACCCCCTCCCCTTCTTTTCCAGCATTCATCTATTAGTGTAGATGATTCTCCACCGTCCCTGCAGCCGTACAGTCATCTATCAGTTTTAATAATCTCTCCATCCTTCTGCCTTTCTCTCTCACTCTCTCCTTCCTCCTGTCTCCCTCTCGCTCGCGGATTTTTCACTGTGCCGAGCGGAAAATCCTGTGTTAAATGAACACGCGTGTCAGTGTATGATAATTAGGGCCATCATCATTAGTAACGGCTGTGCCTCATTGGATACCCTCATATAAGGTTGCTGCAATCTAAATAACCTGCAGTGCCAGCCGAAGCCCCTTGCAGTAGGGGTTGAATTACCCATCCATCAGCCTTAGCACACTGCACCAGTTAATGCTGTTGTAAGACCCCATGAGCCTTAAGAGTATGGACATATAGATTAGTCCCATAATTTACACGTGGAGCATTACTTTAGAAAAACGTTAGGGATTTCAAGAGGAAATATGAAGAACCGTACGGACTGTTGAATCAAACTAGCCCAAGATGCAGGAGGAACCGGGCCACTATGAAATATTTAGGCCATTTCTGGTGACCAAATCAATGTAATGCCTTACTATAAACCCATGCGCTGACGTTTTAAAGGTTAGTTGGTCAATTAGAACATGTTTTGGCATTTTAAATGTGGCCTTTAGGAGGTTTGTACGGTGGGTTGGAAAGATAACCCACAACTGATCCCTTTTTTTTTATTTCTTTCTTCCTTTTAGTGATGCAGATTCATCAGAAAGAAGCCCACACAAAGACCCTCAACTGATGTAGCCGTATGGAAAAACACACAAGGACGGAACAAAAGAAACACAGCGCAGACAAGAAACCGAATAATTAACCTTGGAAAAATGCTGACGTGAGTTCAGCCGCACGAGAGAACTCTGGGCGTTAAGAGAATATATTCATAAGACACTGGAATCACACCAACAACTTCTTCGAAACACAGGAAGGGTCATGACCCAGTTGCCATGCGCATCACCACGGTGACCAGCCTCCCTAGTCCCACCCCCCTCCTCCTCCTGCTAGGGCAGTCACTGTTGTGGCTCGTCCTCCTCGGCCAGGGAGCCATCGGAGCCGCCTCTTCCTGTCCCACCCTTTGCAGTTGCTCTAATCAAGCTAGTCGAGTGATCTGCACGAGAAGAAGCCTGGAAGAGGTCCCAGAGAGTATATCCAACAACACACGATACCTCAACTTACAAGAAAACTCCATACAGGTAACTTTTCTAACTATTGCATTACATTACTTTAATGTGGCTGATTAAGTGAGTAAAGTGAGGTGAGTTTAATATGGCCAAGAGGGAAACTGCATTGCTTGGTTGGCAGGTCCAACTCTCCACCACTAGGCCCCTAACTGCCCCTTAACAAAGTTCCCGGACCGAGAGTCAATCCCGTGCTGTGCTGAATCCTCGCCACTAGATCTACAGGAAATGGAACAGAAAGAGCAAATCTGGTTCAGTGTCTTGCTCAAGGACACTTCAGTTGTGGCGTCTACCAGCCTGTTGTGGTCCTGAGGAAGGGTACTTAGGCTTGTGTCCAAGAGGTTGAGGGCTCGAATCTGCAACCTCCGGCTGGTTCGACCTCCGGAGTGTCCTTGGTCAGAACACTGAGCCCCCAACATCCCCCCCAGACGCCTTGGCTTACGCTTCCCACTGCTCCAGGATTGTGTGTGTTCACTATACTGGGTGGGATAAGTGCTGAGCACAATTTAAGGGTCCCTTGTGGCCATATTGACACTTTTACTACCAGTCTTGGATTTGAACTTGCCGTTTTGGTCACAAGTCCCACATTAGGCCTACCACTAGGCTTCAACGGCTCTAACACTAGGCTGTCACCTTTTGAGATGTTGCCTCTTGAAATGTACACTGGACTTTTCCCACTTCTAATATTTCACTTAGTTGGGTTGCCAAGATGACCTACTTCAACGTTAGTCTTCGTAATAAAAATGCGCAATTCCGCAACTACCAGTGTTAACTTGTATAAACGCAACAGTATTAAAAGCGAAGCGCAATAATGCTTTTCATCAAGCCTCCGTTTAAGCATGCAAAATCTGATTTGCTTTGTTGTGTCCTCGAGCCCCACTTGAAATGATTAAGAATCTAAAAATGTTTTAATACCTGAAGGCATCCTAGATTCCTTGGCTTCCTTCTCTCCCTTAGCATTGTACCACGAGTGCAGCTCTGACAGCTTCCACCCTCCTCTTCAACACCCCCAACTTGGTGTGTTTAACACCCTCCTCCCATCCTCTGCTCCATATACAGAGGGGATGGTGGCAGTAGGCCAGGAGGAAGCTTCTCTCTGCCCAAGGCTGCATCAAATGCACAGACGATTTCTGACAGAACACACCGGGTTATAAATATTTGAATTTATTTGGTCTTTTTCTCTGTTGTTTCATAAAGTCTTAAAGTCCTACAAAATGATTGTTCATTTCTCTTTGGTTAAGCACACCAATGCAGGGTGGGTAAATATAGCCAAGTTCATCCCGAACACAAAATCTCTTTCATTATTTACTCGCTGTGGCATGTTTTTGTTTTCTGTTAAACACAAAAGCACCGTAATGCTGCGGCTCCTGTAATTTTTGAAAGTTGTCATACATCGTTTTTATGATCTAACAAATTCTGTTTTTCTGTGGTAAAAAAAGCTTTTTTTGTGTGTGTGACAGATCAACTCTGGAATGAGATGAAATAGCAAATAATCACATGAATGCGTAAATAATAATGTGGGTGTTCTTTTGAAACGTTTAGAATAAAGTGGAATGGGGAAAAAAATGTAATTATGAAATAATTGTAATTCCTGTTTTACTATCGTAATATTCTTATACTTTGTGGCAGCACGGCGCAACAAGACGCACACATGTGTATAAANTTTAGCTGTATAAATTTTCATCTAACCTGTACCTGTTGTTTTTCTCACTTAGGTGATAAAATCTGACACATTTAAACATCTGCGACACTTGGAAATTCTTCAACTTTCCAAGAACCAGATTCGACAGATCGAAGTGGGTGCTTTTAATGGCCTTCCTAACCTCAACACCCTGGAACTGTTTGACAACCGCCTCACCCTGGTGCCATCACAGGCATTCGAGTACCTCAGCAAGCTACGGGAGCTGTGGTTACGAAACAATCCCATCGAGACCCTGCCAGGCTATGCCTTTCACCGAGTCCCGTCTTTGCGCCGTCTAGATCTGGGTGAACTAAAAAAACTGGATTACATATCTGACGCAGCCTTCGTTGGACTCATCAACCTGCGTTACCTGAACTTGGGCATGTGTGGTCTGAAAGACATACCCAACTTGACACCCCTAGTGCGACTTGAGGAGCTGGAGTTGTCTGGGAATCGTCTGGAAATCATCAGACCCGGATCTTTCCAAGGTCTGGAATCTTTGCGCAAACTCTGGCTCATGCACTCCCAAATGTCCGTGATCGAGCGGAATGCCTTTGATGATCTTAAGAATTTAGAAGAGCTCAACTTGTCACACAATTCCCTGCACTCGTTACCACACGATCTGTTCACGCCCTTGCAGAAGCTAGAGAGGGTGCACCTCAACCACAACCCATGGGTTTGCAACTGTGACGTGCTGTGGCTGAGCTGGTGGCTGAAAGAAACGGTGCCGAGCAATACCACCTGCTGTGCAAGATGCCATGCGCCACCCTACCTGAAGGGCAAATACATCGGCGAGCTGGATCAGAGCCACTTCACCTGCTACGCTCCGGTCATCGTGGAGCCTCCCACCGACCTCAATGTGACCGAGGGGATGGCTGCCGAGCTCAAGTGTCGCACTGGTACCTCCATGACATCTGTAAATTGGATTACGCCAAATGGCACCTTGATGACCCATGGCTCCTACCGGGTCAGGATTTCTGTGCTGCATGACGGAACGTTGAATTTCACTAATGTGACCCTGCGTGACACCGGGCAGTACACCTGCATGGTGACCAACTCTGCCGGCAACACCACCGCCACCGCTGTCCTAAACGTGACTGCTGCTGATGTCAGCGTCAACTACACCTACTTCACCACAGTCACTGTTGAGACCGTGGAGACCACAGGGGAAGAGGATTCTGCAATCCGTGCCGATAACGAGACCTTCATTCACATTCCTAATCCTACACCCTCTGGACATCTCTGGCATCCAGTTGTCCCCACCACCGCCTCTTCGCTCTCAATTCACGGCTCTTCCACCTCACCCCGTTCCACTAAGCCCACCTTCACGGTCCCGATATCTGAGCCTAACTATCCGTCCGGGCTAGACGACGTGATGAAGACCACCAAGATCATCATTGGGTGCTTTGTGGCCATTACCTTTATGGCTGCTGTGATGCTTGTGGTGTTCTACAAGTTGAGAAAGCAACACCAGTTGCACAAGCACCATGGGCCTGCCAGAGCTATTGAAATCATCAATGTGGAAGATGAAATCGGGGCAGGAACTGGTATTCGTGGCAGCGGGCTGTCAGGAGGGTCGACCGTGCCTCAGGGAGGATCCAGCGGAGGAGGACAGAGTTTGAGGCTTCACCACCCGGAAATTGTCAACCTCCCCAACCTGGCACGATCAGAGCACCTCAACCACTACTACAAGCCACACCACTACAACAACAGCATGATGGGTTTGGGCCTTGGCGGAGGATCTGCTGGTGGTCTGAACAATAACAACAACCCTTCTCCTTGTTCCCAGATCCAGGCTACACCCATTTCATGCACACAGGTTCCAGTCTCGGGTATTACGTCATGCTCCATGCCTTCTCCAGTGCCACTGCCGACCCTTGGCATTCATGGGTCACTGAAAGGTCTGATGGGTAAAGGGCAGAACCCTCAGATTGAACCACTGTTGTTCAAGAGTGGCTCTAAGGAGAACGTCCAAGAAACCCAGATCTGAAGTTAAGGAGAAGGAGATAGTGAGAAAGCAACAAATGGACCTTTCAGAGATGAAGAATATTGAAAAGACTGAAATGAAAGACATGTATTGGCTGTGGAAGCTCTGTGTGTATGTTCTCCGGAGAAATATGAAAGATAGACCATGCATTGTATGAAATGTTTCCTACTCAAGAATAAGATACGACTGTGAAAAACACTACCAGGTTAAGAGGCTGGAATCGCCAAACCAAGACACAATATCGCAGTCCTTGTTATTGACTGATCCGCAAGTATTAACGGGATTATTAGACATCAGCAACGAAACCCATCCAATGCAGTAGAATCAGTACGAGATTGAAAATGATGTGCCAAATTGCACCAGTCTGTGCCAAAGCTGAATCTTTGCACATTGGCATCTCGAGAAGTGTACAGTCACATCGCAGAAGAGGAAATGCCTGAGTGAAAAAGCAAACGGCCTTTATGCAGAGTGTAAATGGAGATTGGATGGGAACGGAACATCACACAATGGCTTACAGCTTCAGCGTCGAACCGAAACACTCAAATGTTACATAGATTGGTGTCAAACGAAGGACAGATGGATTAGTAGACCAGCACTGTGTTGAAGATGTTAAAAGACTCACAATCTAGAGAAAGTGGACAAGCGGAAAGGATAAAAGCGAAACAAAAACTATGGAGATTTTAAGAGAATATATAGACCACGAGCGCATATACGATATATAAATATATTTTCATTCAGAGAAATAAATTATGAAGATTCTTTACATTTTTCTGACTGAAAGCCACATCTTTTGAAGAATTAGGAGCTACTGTTGTCGCGCTTTGTCACTGATGAATCCTTTCTTTGCATAAAAAGAAAAATGCATCCGAGTATGTTCTCAAGGGACGGAAGGCATCTGGAAGTTAAAGAGGGACCGAACAGGTACAGCAATGGGAATTTCTGAAGAGTTTTTTTTTATTCCCAGATATTTTTGTTTTGAATTTGAAGTCTTGAGTTTCACTTTCCTGCTCTATAACTAACAGGATCACCGGGGAGAGATAAATTTATTTCACATTATAAATTCACAACTGTGTAATTCTGCAGGCCTTGGAGATCCAAACTGGGTCAATATCATTTCCGCATCATCTAAAGAAGCATAATAGAAGAAAATAATGATGATACATTGTAATGCAATGCAGGACAAAACTGCAAAAGCTGATCTACATGCTGCTATACTCAATTTCTACAGGGGGTTTTGGTAAATTTCATTTGAAATCAGTGGGAAAAAGAAGCCAAGGTTGACATTGCATTACTTCTGCTGTCATCATTATAGCAAAAGCGGTGTTAAAAGCGTAGCGGGTTGTTTAAGTACACTTCATTGTGTTTATCCAGAGGTTGTGTTCGCATTTCTTTGTGTAAAAAAATTGATCGATAATCCCCTCAAAAGCAGGATGAGCAGTGGATGTACTGAAAATGACAAAGATTTGCTCAAAGAACTACGACAACAACAAACACTGCAAAAGACTCGACCGTTTGTAATGGCTCCTCAATGACCTTACCTTTCGTTTCTTCGTCTCAAGATACAACTTTCACCAGGACTTTGTTTTTTTTTTTTCTTTTTTGATTTTTGTTTTCTTTTTTTTGGCCATAGTGATTCGAAACACATCGGATTGGAACACTTTTTGGCTACTGCAGTAGTGCAATGGATTACACATCTGAACACTGTGTCCCGATATCTGAACGGAAGTACTGTTAAAACCGGAAATGAGCCCAGGACAGATTTTGCCAGGTAAGAGGAACCTACTCAGCGACTGAGATTGACATTTAAACAAAAAAAAAAACAAAAACAAAGACAAAAAACAATGAAAATGGACATATAACTATAGGAACTTATAGAGATCTTTTCAAAAGAAAACAATTCTAAGTGTCTTTCATTATTTGTTTTTTTTACATTTGTTTTTCATTTGTTTGTTTTTGTTTTGCAAAATCAAGTGTTATCTTAATTGTAATATTGTTATTGTTATTCTAATTAGCAAATATTACACGTTACAATTATGAAAATGTTCCGTTAGCCGAAGTCACAATTTTTTAAGAATATATATCAATATAAATGGCACACAAAATGGCAACTGAAATAGTGAAACCTGGTGGTATTGAGTTGTTTTACGTTCCGTCTCGTTCTTTTCCTCATGTTTTCGGAGGTATCCGTGTATAATGTACGTAACCCTGGGAGTTTACAGCTTTGAGAGCGTTTTAAGATGCAAATAGAATGTGATGCGGCTGGTGGCGGCGTCTTTCTCTGCAGAGGAGGGGAAAAGAAGACACACGCTTCTCAGAATGTCGCTCATTATCAGTCCCGAGAAGTGTGGCTGTGCCATGTCAACACCCTGTTGCCACAGCAACACGCTTCTGCACTAATGTGCCAAACACTGTCAGAACCAGGTTGGTCCCCGTGCCTGTGTTTGTCAAACCTTGTTACCCTGTAACACGTTTAAAAAAAAACAAAAAAAAAAAAAAACTCCAGCGTGTCATTTGTCATCCTGCGCATTTGCTCAGCCATACTCGAGCATCCCAACAGCTTCTCGCGGTGAGGTTTCCCTGGCAACTGTTGCTGCCTCAACCGTCCCCGTCGCGGCGCCTGATGCTGAACCACTAAATACGGCGAAATAAGTAATAAGTAAATGGAAACTGGCCCATCGATAAACCTCGCCATTGACATTCACGCCGCGCTCCTCCACGTCTAAGGCACGGCGTCTCTCCCCTCCTCTCGCACGCATTCATACGCCGCTCCAGTAATTAACACACACATCTGTTTGTGTGTTGGCGTGCATCTGTGTGCCAGACATTGCGGTTTCGCTCGCGGCATATGCTTTCTTTCCAAAGCAACTTCTAAGGAAGCGTTGCCGAGCGGATCGGTAGTGGATCAAGGCCGAGACTGTTAAACACATCTCACCTTCACGTAGCCGCCATCTTTCTCCGTGACCTCGGGACTCGCTATCACACCCACACGCTCTGCAGAGGAAGACCCTGCGCCGGCTGGTTGGCACTTTGGCGGGGAGACCGTTGTGTTGCGGAGTTTGTGTGTCAACACTGCGATTTAACAATGTTCGTTTCTGCTTTTGTACGCTTGTTTCAAGACACACTGGATTCCTTGTTTGTTGTTTTTTGTTGGTTCCATACTTGTTGCCCTCTTGAGTGAGTGAGTGAGTGTGTGTGTGTGTGTGTGTGTGTGTGTGTGTGTGTGTGTGTGTGTG
>SOMO01000315.1:88453-99594 GCA_028128575.1 Paedocypris carbunculus
ACAATCAATGGGCAAGTATATACTGTATATGGCTGAAGCACAACACAATGTTCTATGTCTGACAATGGAAGGACAAGGAGTTGGACGTGGTCAACAGCCAGAGGGAAGAATAGAGGAAGAGGAGTGAGGCTGCGTGGTGGAGTTAGGGGTCAAAACCGAGGAAGAGACCGAAAACATGTAGGTGTTCCTACATGTGAGCCACACTTGTTGTCAACCATGTTGTCAACCCGGGACTCACAATGGCTGAGGCTGGTAGAAGGGTGCAGCCAAATGTTGAGAGTACAACTGTGTCAGACCTTTTGTCGAGAGAACCAAATCCTTCTGCACTGCCTGTACTGTTGTACAGAATATTTTCCTATCTTTATTTCCCCTTTGTGTTCCCCTATAGTTTGAGTGTGTTTTTTCTATGTTGGTATGACATAGTCTGTCAACAAATTACAATATAAAATATAGAAGTGTAAATGTGAATCTTGTCCAGCCTCTTGCAATCAAACAAAAAGGTGTAACTTACATTTCACAACGATTGTCATCAAAACTTTACATAGTTTACATCAGAACGTCCCTCTGAAGCACACAGTTATATTGACAACATGACTAAGTAATTTGACTGTCTTGTTCGTAGACAATGACACAAGGACTTGACGTTCTGATAGCACTGACATGTTCAATGACGTAAAGACTTAGTTTTGAGAGATGAACTAAAAATTTTGAGCAAGTTACAGGCGTTTGCAAGAAATCCATGATGTTTTGCTGTTTGTACAAATTGTTTTGAGAAACGCACACACAGATTTGCAAACTTCAATTCTGATCTGAGAATTGCACTAAAGCGACTGAGAAAAACTGTAAACCTTCACCGGCCCAATATGGCTCTTCACCGGCCCACGGGCCTGAGGTTGGGCATCACTGATCACATAATTGGCATCTACAATAAGTATCGTCTCACGGTCAGCAGAACATATAATTAACAGCCTTCTTGTTACTTTCTCTGCCTTGCCTAAAATATTATCTTTGTGATCAATAATGTGATCAAATCCATAATTACAAGTCTACGACCAGTTTAATTACACACTGTGCTTCTATAGCGCATGAGATTTGCATGCCCAGTAATTGAGATAGTTTTTTTTTTTTTTAACTCTGTTTCATAACATATAAAGCAGCTTCATATTTAGCGCTCACCCTAGGGTCGTTGATGCCGGTAATGCGTTCCTCAGGCCGATCCAGCACCAGGAAGGCAGCCAAATTGGCAGTATAAGATGCAACTATAATCATAGCAAATCCAGCCCACACCATACCTAAAATCCTCGCCGAAAAGCTCCGTGGGGCACCTGAAAAACATGAGAAGAAAGAGATAAAGAATTCACGCATGCGGCTAAAAAAATCAATTAAACACGGCGTCTGCAATCTTTCTGTCATGGTGGCTGAGTGTTAATCCCGGGGCTGTTGAATTTACCTTCTCCTATACCGGAGTTCAGTAGTACACCCCAGGAGAACCACATAGCAGAGGATAAGGTGAGGGCATCTTCTTCTTCTTCTTCACTATTTACTTTAAACCTTCCGAATGGGCTACAGATGAAAAAAAAAATTCCATTTAATCCAGAGCCACAGGCTAGTTTGAGCTAAAATGTCAACATTCAACTGCTTATATTTGCATTTATTTGACTGATGAGGTGTTTTTTTCCCCCCTCAAAGTGACTAGTTGGGGGTTTGGGATTCGCAACCTTTTGGTCACAAGTTGAATTCTCCATCATTCAGTTATTCAGTTATTCATCATCATTAAATATGTCACTATACCGTAAAACCTCTATTAGAAGGCCAACTCTAGTTGAAGACCACCATGACGGAAGGGTTGAAAAATAGAAGGCTATGGCTTTCTAATAGAGGGTTTATGGCATTTATTACATTAGTTGCCTATTATATTATTATAAATGTATTTTTTAATTTTTTATTTACCTGAAACGGTCTAATAGGTACAGCATCACCGCCACAACATGGACCGATAGACCCACCAGTAACCACAGGGTGCTCTGAAAGGGCTGCATGAACGAGTCCAGTGTACTCCGTGGTATTTCCTAGAAAGAAAATGAAAAAGAACACGCAGCTTTAGACACAAGCCAACAAACAGCACCCACGCTGCCACATGAGTCGCCATATGGAGCCGCAAATGGAGTCTCCATTTTCACCGGGCAGATGTGTATTAATAGACTTGACTTTTTCTACACAGTCAATTGATTTATAACAGCTTTTAAATACAGAGATAAGCCCACTTCAGGGAGTTTGGATAAATGGGAAGACTGTAATACTATTCCTGTCCCAGAAAATCATATTCTCTGAGGACTTTTCTTCTCCAAATATTAATCACTTTTTGATGGCTCTTTTTAAGTTTCCACACTAATATGAAAATGAAATGTATCAGTACACAGTCTTTTTTCTGAGGTTGTGAGCAAATTTGATAAGGTTGTAGGTTCGAATCCCGGACAATGTTCAAAGTGTCTTTGAGCAAAATAGGGAACCTGATCTCCTCAGTCTATACGTGACTTATTTTAAAAGCATCTGGCGAATTAAATGTGATGTAAAAAAATATGCCGGTTCATTCTAGGTTTGCTTGTGTATAATTCAGTGTACGTAAAAACATTTATGAAAAAAGCAGCATTTTACGACTATGATTACAGAATATGTTGTTTTTATGTTTCTTGTCAATTTTTTTATTTATTTTTTCTTTTCATCTCTGTTTTAATTTTTTTATATTTTTAAATATAAAAATTGTATTTATAAGTCTGTTCCTAGTATCCAAATCAATTTAAATTTCATGAATGTCATACACTGAAACGACTTTAAGTGCCTTGCTCATCCATAAAATGTTTTCCCTTGGGATTCAAACCCACAATCGGATGTTGCTCACACCAATGAATTTTCATGAAATCTATTGTAGAAGACGTTGTGAATTGCACCGCCAGCCTCTAAATGAAATCATTCAAACGCTGAGTGTATTTTTCTTCATCCTACCTTTTTGACAAGTATCGTCAGCCCCTGATATTTGAACGGCTTTGAAAACTCTATATATTGGGCTCGTTCATTGTTGATGGTGAGTGGAGCCACAATCATGTCGGCCAAGCCACTCAGAAGCTCTCCCATCATCCCATTCCACTCCTTCTTGTTGCTGTTGTTGACCTGACAAATCGATAAACAATAAAGTGAGTCTCAATAAAGTGAATTTAGTTAAAGTTGAGAATGCTCAGGACAGTTTCCTTTCCGTGACCTTAGCAAAGACGTGAATAGCTTCTGGTGGGCCACGTAAGGATTCCATTAAGTAATTATAATACTCACACGCTCCTGAGTGCCAAATTTGCCATCAGCCACTAGATGCACTTCGTAGGTAAAGTTCATTGTCATAGCGAGTTTAATTAGAAGGTCAATGCAAAAGCCATAGCAGCACTGGGGCACTATGGGACGACCTGTAAAGACAAACCATTAAAAAGCAAGGTCATTGAAAGATTTACAAGTGAATGAGTTTGTCAATATGTGCATATCCAGTGTAGTTGCCCACACACACACATACAGTAGGAGCAGTGGGCAGCAACAAAAGCCCTTTGCCGTTTAGCTTTATGTATAAAATATTAAACTGTATTAATAATCATATATTTTTTTTACCTGGAATTGTCTCATTGGGGCCAGTACAGATCACTTTTTTGATCAGAACTCCATTAACGGTGTACTCCTCCTTGCATGTCCCGTCACGTAGCGTGGGCTTCACGTAGACGAAGGGCTCTTGATGAATGGTGACAATCTGTTGAAGAAAATCCAATCAGCAACATGTCAATACGAAAGTCGCGGCACAATGATCCATCAAAAGTGGCGCACGGATGTACTTTTAATCTTGTTGACATCTGGTAGCCTTTCGGCTTTTCGGTTTCTCCTCCTGGCCAGATAATCTTCCTCTGAGTGTTCATTACAACCTGTAAAAAATGCAAAAAGAAGTCATCAACTGCCAAAACATGTTTTGCCAAAGGTCAAATTTAGCAATTTCACTCGAGGATCTTCTCCAATGGTTTTGCAAAAAACGCCGCCAGGTTAACTTTATTACTTCATAGGTTATTTTCGAAAAATAACATTTTTCTGAATTGCAAACGTACGTTTTTGATTAAATTCTGATTTCTTCAACTGCTGCAAATGTTCCTACTTTCCGCCCAACTAAATTAATTTATTAAATTGCCAACTGAGGGCGATTACCATTTATCACTGAAATCAGAATAGCTGTGCAATAATAATAAGACAAACTTTTAATCATATGGAATCAGATTAGTGACAAAACATATTGTAAATATCGTAAATATTGTAATATCGTAAGTATTGTAAATAAAAAATGTAAACTTCACAGACATGAACACTTATGCTTCACATTTTTGTTTGTTTTCGCTTGCAATTTTTCACAATTTAAAAAAAAAAAAAATTCGTTCGGACGTTCAAAACAGAACAGCAACAGTTTGAGTTGTAGAAGATCTCGTTAATACTTGGGTTTTCTTACTTGGGAACCGTTGTAGACACCCACTTGGACCAGTCTGGTTTTCTGGTAGTTCAGAATGCTGTAGTGGGCGAACCTCCTGTCTCCGTCGTCATTAAACTCCACGCGGCCTGTCAGACCATCTGGGTACTTAGATGACATCAGCACGCTAGTAGACCAGAGCGGATTTTATTTAGATTCTTTATTTAGAATCCCCATTTCACCAGAATGGAGGACATTGACGATGACTGGACGAAATGAAAGTTTACCGGGTTCAGAAATGGGAGATGCAGGAGTGTCTAGGAACAAGATGAGAACTACCTATGGGCAAAGTGAGGGACGCTGGGAGGCGAGATGTTGGACAGAACATCATGTGCAGGCACAGACATACAGTAGGAGAACAGAAATGCCACCTGTAAAGGTCTCGAATTGGGCAGGTAGGACGAGATTTCACAAGGCCAATGTAATCAACAACTTAACAGGCTTGGTGTGTCCTTGCTTTCACGCGTTGCCCATACCGTAGGGGTACGGCAAAATCACTATGAAGCCAAATACAGGCTTTTTGGATATTTGCGGTGTGAAAGCTTCCACTCTTGTCAGTGCCAGACCGGTGGTAATGTATGGTAATGCATGACGGTTAATGGATGGTTTGGTTGAGAAAGCAAAAGCTTGCCAGCACTCCACCCTGGCCTCACCGTTTGAAGAGTGGACCAGTCTTCCAGATGTTTGTATTGCCCACACAGCCTCGAGGAGGCTCTGTGATATTCTCCTTCTCAAAGAGCTCCTGAATGGACTGGGCCACCACAGCCACGGCATCGTAGATGTGTGCAGACTCGTTCTTGCCATTGATAAGTTGAAGGCCGAGCAAGCCTGCCCAGTTGACAACATTACATGACGTTGGCCACAAAACACTACTCTCACCTCAAAACACACTCGAAAAAATCGAAATGCCAAGATTTACCGACAGAAAGACAGTCAACGTGCATTGCGTATGAGCGACAAATTGCCTCAAGACAGACAGAAGGACCGTGAAAGTCATGGAGGGTTAGGACAGGGTCGGCAGGATGGCGTGAAGTTGAAGACAGGTGTATAAAGAAGCCAGGAACAAAGAAATGCGGTAGTCGCTTACCATCTTATCCACACTTCACATGTGGAGGTAGCAAAGCACCACTTATAAATAAACTCATGACAGCCAAACCTTAAAATGTATGCACACTCAAACCAATATGGATTACCACAACTCTCTATTGCATCATTTGTTGTCTACTGAAAGAAAGGACAAACACTCAAAAATGAAACAAATCAAACATTAGACATAAAGCACAGTACAATGAGTAAAAAAGGCACTGTGTTTGGAAACCTTTAAACATAAAGATGTTTAAACGTTTAAACACGCAAGTACAGCACAGACACTGATTTGTTGGTGGGGATTGTAACTTGTAATCAGATAGAAAGCTTATAAAGCAAACATGTTTAGTTTGGTAATCAGCCTGGAAGAGAGAGAGAGAGCGAGAGAGACAGAGAGATAGAGAGAGAGAGGGGGATAATAAAAATAGAGGATGAGAAGTACATACCATCTGGGGCTTCACTCAGAGCTTTACCAGACATCTCCCTTTCGCCAACCAACCACACGTAACCAGAGCCTGTCATGTTGAGCTGGCGTGCCGCTTTATAAATGGCCGCGGCTTCATCCTCACTGCGATTGGACAAAGATAATGGTTTAATGGCTTCTCACCGAGTCGATTCCCGCAATTTGAGTGGAGGCTCACAGATCAAACTCCGTCATTAGCAGTTTTCATGGTGCTTTGTTGAGCAACAAGAACTTCTCATGGAGACACAACAATATTACATTTTTTTGCTTTGAAATGGCAAGCAGAAAAATATTTGACGAGTCAAATCAAATTTCCAATTTATACATAAACGTTTTGCCGATCCAAATTTCTTTTTAATGAATTGTGAATTTGAATTTCACTTTTAATTAATAAAAATGCAGTGAGATCTATCTATCTATCTATCTATCTATCTATCTATAATAGCCATTCATCCGTCTATTCATCTATCCATGTATTTATGGTATCTATAGTGTCTAGTTTGATCATTTGTAACATTCTGACAATTGATCACTGATTTTGAAACGTGTGATTGTAAACATTTAAATTGACGTCCAGATGTCTCTTCAGTGACATTGTTATAACATTGAGGAAAGAAGGAGAGAAGATGAGCTCACCTCGCTGACAAGATGATGACTCGAGCCTCCAGCTCTCTGGCTTCCTGGAGCAGAGCCGTCAGATTTGTGTCTTGGCTGAACAGCAGCACTTTTTCTGCCTGGGATTAGGACACAACATTAGTCAAGTAGTTGACTCATCCCCACCATGAACCATGCTCTTTCAGCGCTTGCGGGCTTTTTCTTTTCATTTCTTTTTTGGGGAGATTGGAAAAGGGAGTTGGAAAAAAAAAATGGAATAAAAAAAGTTTCTGCGATAATCTGCTCAAATTAAAAATCTGAAATAAAGAGAAAAACATAAGAAAGCTTGGAGCAGGAAAAAACAGTTCTGCATTGTCACATGCAAACGGAAGGGAATCAAGATTCCAAGGAACAACGTGCATGTTAGAAAAAGAAGGAAAATGAGATTGATGCAACCCCAAAGCAAAAAACAGGTGAAGGAAGGTGGTGGTGGTGGCTTCTTTCCCAACCCAAAAAAAGGAAGAAATGCTGCAGAAAGGTGGAAGCAACATCTGGATAGTGCCTGTCCCACATGACCAGATCTCCACGTACTGTGTCAAAAGAACAGACTTGCAATCTTGCTGGCTTCAATACATGCATTCCTCTACACAAAAATAAAAAAGAGTGAAGTGGGGGAGCGATCTTTCTATTCTTTTACTCTTTAACAGAAAAAAAAGACAACCCATTCTCGGTTCAAATCATAAAAAAGAATCCAAACATAAATAGACGTGCTGGCAGGAAAAGGATCTCTGGAATCGGTTTGTAGATGCTTTTTTTGGACTGCTTTTCTAGTGGCTACTTTCAGATAACTTTTGGGCGGCGTGCATTGACCATGCAAATATACCTTGGGTCCTCGCTTGTTGTCAAAGGACAGTTGGTCGAGGTTTTCATAGTTCCTGTTTTTACTCTGATGAATAATGTGCACAGAGAAAATATGCAGACACAGAATATTATAAACAGTTATAAATGGTGCGCAGTAAAGCATTCCAACAAATCTCCACTTTTCTGCTTCAAATTGGGAAACTAATCCTGGGACTTGCAAAATCATCAATACATCACATCACGGGCACATCATGTTATCTGGTTGAGCAGATGCTGTGACCTGCTCGCGGATTTATACCTGATGATTTCCCCTCTTTAAATATGCAATATATTATATAACGATAATAATAATCGTGATATTTTATGCATGAAGCTCCTCATATTGGTGTGCAAATCTCAAAGTGCTACGGCAACTTAAACAGCAATGAAACATTTTAAGCAAAAGTTGAATTAAAAGTCCTAACGGAGCACTTTAAAGTTTTATAGAGGTAGTTCTTAAGCATCATAATTTTAAATAAATGGCTTTAAAATTGAGTTTAATGATTCAGTTTTGACAATAACAATTACAATCCGGGTGTGTTTTTTATTAGCGTATATTTAATTTGAACTTATTAAAATGCGTACAACCCAGTTCAAGTTTTTCATCCATCAATTTACATTTCTTCGTCAATCTGCCGTGAAAGAACATTGGCTGCAGTCCATGGAGCACAGCAAGTTGCCGCCATATGTAATCTCTGGCCAGACATATGGCTTAAAATAAAAGAGTTTATTTTTAAAGCACCCTATCAAGATTACTCAGAGCAGCAGAATGTCTTCAGCTTTAGAGCAAGAAGAACTCTCACTTCTGCCCAACCATGTGTTGCTTTTGAATTGTCTCTTGGAATTATTTACGGTATGTTGAATTATGTAAAAATCAATGTCTGAAAGTACTTTGAATTATCCGAAACAGATTACGGTAATTTGGTAGCAATGGCGATGGAAGACTTTTACAAGCCCTTCTGCCGATGATTTCCCAGAATGCATGTGTGTATTAAAACAGCTGGCCTTGAGGCGGCCATTTCTGGAAATGACATTGCAGTGACATTCCGCGTGTGCTAATAATGCCGTGCCGTGCAATAAAATTCAAACCTGTAGTGTTTGTTTCGATTCACAAAATACAAAGTATCATTTAAATAATGCATTGATGTATATGATCTAATGTCTGTAACCACCATTAGTCATGGAAAAACGACAGAAATTCCACACAGAGCTGGAAACAGAAAATCACCTTCAGAACCATGAACTTTTAATTTGTGCGTTAATGTGTGTGTGTGTGTTTACAGTATATTTAGAATATATACAGTATATATACACTGTAAAACCTCTAACAGAACGCCACCTCTAATAGAGTGCCTCATCAAAAAAGAGTTGTATATATATGCATACTTTTTATTTTCTTTGTTAATGAATTTACACTTTTTTCCCCGCACATGCATATATGTATGAATATATATATATTGTGTATATACAGTATGAACCAAACCCTAAATGTATCAGCATCGGTATTTGTCCTGATAAAGTTCTCCAACCAAACCAGGGAAACATCTCCCAAATCCCTGCCATTGATTTTTTTGCACAGCCCCAGGTTAAGTCCCTCATTTTGCTCCTGTTGTGGATAGACAAGTAGAAGAATCTGACTATGGTAAAAAAGCAATGTGAGATGAGTAGAAAAGTACAAAGTTTTGCAGGTAAACCACTTAAGACGCTGCTGATGCCTAAAGAATGTTAGCCAATGGAAAGAAATGTTTACATAACGGAAAAAAGAAAACATTTAACATATACAGAGGACTCCTGAGGTCTCGTCTGGATTACAGGAAGACACACTGACTTACACACTGTGGTTTACACGCCGGGCCGCTCGCTCGCTCGCTTGCTCATCTCACCTTTGTCTCCCTCTCCTCCAGCAGCGTCTCCAGTCGTTTCTGTGCCGCTCTGCCTTCATGGTCATCGCTCACTATCAGGATGATGTGATTCCACTGGAACTCGCGCATCATGTCAAACCACACCTGGGCCTGGTGGGAATAAGGCGGCACTGTGCGCAGGAAGGAGAGGTGGATGCTCTGGAATAACCAGTGTGGGAAAGAGACGTGTGAGTCCCGGGACACTTCACCAGGCAATTTCAGCTCATTAGAATTTAATTACTTTAAGTGTAATTAATTTAGAGATGGATCTCGGCAACCTTTTTTAGC
Organism: Paedocypris carbunculus; assembly: GCA_028128575.1. Taxonomy (NCBI): domain Eukaryota; kingdom Metazoa; phylum Chordata; class Actinopteri; order Cypriniformes; genus Paedocypris; species Paedocypris carbunculus. The sequence continues at coordinate 98,226 of SOMO01000315.1, forward strand.
AAGTGCATATCAGCCCTTTAATAATTCTGATGACACGAACAGATGATTTGCATTTATGCACGTTGTAAATTACGCTTAAGAAAAGGCTGTAAAAGTGAAATCGAGTAAAGCTTTGTTCGTTTTTAGTGTATGCGTTCAGGATGTCCTCACACACTTGCCTTATCAGAGTAGATGGACATACGTGTTGTGAGGCCCACAACAGGAATACGGTAAAATCCAGCGGTGTAGGAGACCGGAGTGGGGGTTAGGTGGTCATTAGACTGTGGTGGGTGACTCACCAAGATTGCATAGACCTAACGAAGGGTTTCGGTTGAGAGACAGAGAAAAAAAGCAAACCACAAATGGAAAAAAAAATAAATATCTGTTAGCTATTTACATAAAGTCATGTGTAGCATCATCACAAATGAAAATACATCTCTTAAGAGAGAAGAAACCCTCCTGGTAATAAAAAAAAACATGAATGCTTTTAAAAGATTTAGGAATATTTAAATATATAGATGTCACTTGAATATTTATTTCATATATGTTCTTTTATTTTATACATATTTTTTTTAAATATCACAGCAGTGACATTTTTAAAGAATGACATGTTGCATTTACATCATACGTAAAATTACAAAAGCAAGAATTCCCAGATGAAGGAACAGTTGGTTTAATGGCTTTTCGGCTGCATTTGATCCAGCTTCTCATTAATATGTGCAACCCTATTCGTCTTTATGCATCTATAATTAATATATATAAATAATAAAGACTTCAAGAAGTTCTTAGCCATCCTTGTGTGTCAAGTGTGCTATTCAACATAACGAGTGGATCAAGCATATCAGTTTAGGGTCTGGAAGTCACGCACCTTTTCACATGCACGCGCGGGGTGGGTGGGGCGCGCGCGCAACAGCGTGCTTGGTGGGTGTGACTTGGATGGTAATCCGCGCCACAGAGTTGAAGTCTGTAATCTCTTCCCACATCGCTGTGTCATATTCTCTTACAGCTTTCATCGCCCAACAAAGCAGCTGTTATCTGTGGGGCTGACGCCATGTTGGCCTCGTTTTACGTTTTTCATTAAACCGAGGCGAATGGCCCTTGGTGGCATGACGCCTCGTAGAGGTCAGTGATGTCGCCGTAAACATTTTTGTGCGCGTGTTGAGATTTGTGTTATTTACATGCTGCCAAGAGAAACCCGTGGTCCTAAATACACTATTGGTCATTTTCTCGAGGTTCATTTAACCTTCGTGGCATTGAAGTTGCGGATGCTCATTCATCACAGTCAAAATGAGGCGGCCCTGTTGAATGTTTTTGATTTAGCGTAACAATGTTGCACCTACAATCACACAACAACAGCCTGCAGTCTGACATTATAACTGCTTGTTAGTTT
>SOMO01000315.1:129825-151859 GCA_028128575.1 Paedocypris carbunculus
ATCTATCTATCTATCTATCTATCTATCTATCTATCTATCTATCTATCTATCTATCTATCTATCTATCTATCTGTCTGTCTGTCTGTCCGTTCATCCGTCAATCCATCATTTGTGTCCGTCCATCCATTCATCCATCCATCCATCCATCCATCTATCCATCAATCTATCTATCTATCTATGTATGTATCTATCTATCTATCCGTCCATCCATCCATCCATCTGAGTACTGTCTGTCTTTATAAATCTGTCCATCTGTCCATCTATCTATCTGTCTGGCTGCCTGTCTGTCTGTCCATCCATCCATCCATCCATCCATCTTTCTTTCTATCTATTTAAATACGTCTGTCCGTCCTTCTGTCCGTCAATTTATACATTCATGCATCCATCTCATAATTGCCGACAATTTCCAACCAATGATTCCAGTGTCCATCTCTTATTCATGTCCATACATTCTTCCAATCTTGTGGCGGTTTAAGACTCAATCATGTATGGATGAAGCTATAGTGTCTGTCGGTTTCCTCATTTCCCCCATTAGCGGCCCCTGTTTGGACTAATGGCAAGAGACCTCATTTGCATAGCATTAGCGTAATTGATTCGAAGGCCGGTAGTTGGCCTGGCCCTGAAACAATGGGAAGATAATGTTTCTGATGGGCCAATGATTGTCCAGTGGCAGAGATGTTACTGACAGCTTTATTAATTACCAGCTCTCTGGTTACCAAGGCTTTAGTGAGGATGAATAAGTCAGCCAGGTCTGGCACCGTGCCAGGGCATGGGCATTTAATAGGTGTCACTGGCAGAAGGGAGAGGGCAGCAGTGTTGGCATACTGCAGGGATCTCCTTACCCGATTCCTGAAGCGCCTCCATTAACACGGTCCACGGATTCGCGATATGCCAAAAAGTTGCAGCTTGATTTGTGTTTTTTTTTTTTTCCGTGCTGCTTTAAAACGAACGCGCCCGCTGATATTTTAGTAGCCACGAGTGATCCGCCGCAGTAGCTGTCAGTTCCAGTTAAAGTGCCGTCTTTTGTTATGTAAAGGACGTTACCTGATCTATGAAAGACAAAAGAGGAAGAGAAGGAAAAATGATGCTATCTAATGAACTTCCCTCATCGGATAAATGAAGATGCCTTTGCTCTGGTTTCTCTTATGGCGCAAGTGTCTGATCTCCTTTCAAATGCTGATCAGGGTTCGACTTGGAGTTCAAATGACTTAATCATTGCTGAGCATGAACCACAGGCCGCATTACTGCGCTAGATTACTCAGAATTGAAAATGAGGTCATTCTGTTGCTCACCTTCATGCCTATCAAAGCAGTAATGGTTTATCTGTGGAACAAAGATCTGCATTTCAGGTTAAAATACAACACGTAAAGCACCGTAAAAGCTTATAAGGTTCTTAAAGCCAGTCTCCTCCTGATCTCATATTCCACTATGTAAGCTGCTAGTAGGAATGACAATTTGTTATTCATACATGCAGGAATCTTAAACGTTCCACTAGAGAAATCTATTTGGACACTGTAATCTAGGAGCGGGACTGTCATGACATGTTTGGAGCTTCCCAAATACAATCGTTGCATTTGAATTGCATGGAAAATAATAAAAGAATGACTTTAAAGGTATTAAAGTTTACATTTATTTTGCGTCTTTCACATTTTATTTTTTTTGAATTTTGTCAAAATACATTTTTTTATTTAAACAGATTTTAAATGTTGTATTTTGGGTGTGGGGTTCTATTATATCAATATCGCTATTGTTGTTGTTGAACTTTTATTATGCGCAGTAGTTTCCGTTGGTTGCGATGCCAATAAATTACAGTTAATTACACCTTAATTGGTCCCTATTATGAAGTGAGGTAATTTGGCCACTAGGGACCGTATTTCAAGTTGTTCTCTGCATTTATCCATCCAGGGAAGTTACACACACAGTGAAGTGAACACATACAGACAAGAAGCACAGACAAAGACACTCTGTTGTGAAACTCACCGGACTAGTGACAAATAGTGCTCGCTTATTTGGGACAAAATTTTGCTTATTTGGGAGAGAAATGTGGGAGAATTGGAAAAAGTTGCACGTGTGCCATGTTTCATCAGAACAACAGTTTCTGGCTACTGCAGGAACTGATCTGGAATCTGTACCGTGTTACTACGCATATGCGCAGTCAACACATATGCATAATATATGAGATTTGCATGTGAGTCATTTTTCAGATTTGTTCTCAGCGTTAGATGACTGTAAAACATCTTTAACAGCAAAACACTTGTTTTTTTTTATCAGGGAAGAAAGATTGTTTTTTGTATGTTCGCTATTTGTATGTTATTTGTTATGTACCAGAACTGTGTGTTTTGTCTACTATGGGGAAGGACCTGCACCTCCGTCATTTTAATTTTGTACATTTATGTTTTTTAATCCGTTGCACTCTCGGGATTGAAGCGTTGTATAGTGCTTTCAATAGTAATGCATGACACTTATAATACTTCTATAATTTTGGTGACGTACGACATGCCGCTTAATCTAGAAAGCTGGTTAATCGGTACAAAATTATCCATCCTTTCTATTTAATACTGCTGCTGGGTGCGCTCTTACTTTTGCTGTATATATACAATGACTTTTTTATTATGCTCTGTCTTATATAATCATTGAGACTTAGATGGAAGATAATAATACAGTATAGTGAAATTAATACAGCATTTGTTTGAAAATTAGAGTTATACCTGGAAATAAACAAGAGTCCAGAAGCTTTTTAGAGACCAACATACACTAGATGGCCCGCTCTTTATGGCAGGTCATTATTTCCAGTTTCACTTCCTCTCTTTCTACCAGTCTTTAAATACTCTCCAGTTTGGCTCGTCATCCGCCTCTTACAGCAGTGACACGCTCGCAAACAATCAGAGTCTTTGGGAGCTTTGAAATATGCATGGCTACCTGTGACAGGTAGATAAAGTAGAGCAATTAGCCATGTAATTTAAGAGTCTGCCCCAATTACCTGCTCCTGTCCCTGGCCTGCCCTCGCTCTCACACACACACACACACACACACACGTGCTGCCCCGTGCTTTTGCTCTCTATTAGTTAAATGTATTTCATGTGTCCCCTCTCCATCAAATCAAGCAACACTTCCTCTGATTGCCTTATCAATTATACAGAAGGGGCAGCATTACATTTTAATCAGTGGTAAACATTGCCTTGGCCACCTGTAAAGAATCTTTCCCTCATTAATTTCTTAATTTGGAGAGATAGAAAAGAATAGAAAGGAAGGCGGAGAGGTTGATGTGCTGGAGGAGATCAGGTGGTCCGAGACCTTCTTGGATCACATCATTTGAGTGAGCAAACCGAGGAACAAAAGGGTTAAAGGTGAGCTTCTACTTCTACTAGCGTAAGAAAAGAGTCACACACACACACACACACACACGGACGGCAACAGAAATACTCAACTTGTGCCGTTCGGGATCATTTGTAGCTGCTAAGGACCGTGAAGCTCTTGTTATCTGCCCTGTTTTAGTCAGTCATTTGTTAGAGGAACTCAAGCTGTCATGTAAAAAACATCTAATGTAAATCAATTCATCTTGTACAGCTTCCCCCACTTAAAGCGGGGAGGGGGGAGCGGGAAGAAAGACGAACACAAGCCCCCCGCCCTCCCATCCGCTCGTCTCAGACACATCGCACCATCCTTTTGCTCCTCTACATTTATACATATTTCATGAAGAAGCATAAATATTAATTCTAATAGCTTTGCCGGAGTAGTTATTATTTCTTTTTTAAGACAAATATTCATGAAAAATTGAGCAAAGCCTTTTACTGAAATAATTAAGTCTACCTTTAAAGACACCTATATCACACGTCCTGCCTTTCCACTCCAGGCTCATAGTCGATTAAAGCGCCATGTATCTTTTGTCCATTCCAGAAGGCCCTATGGTTCACAGTGTTAGTGAGAGCCCGTAACACAAAGACATTTAAATATTTTATCAAAAGCATTCCATTTTCCTTTTCTTTCCCTGTGTGTGTGTGTGTGTGTGTGTCGCTACAATCTCAGTCGCTTTGAATTGTTTGAAGATGTCCGCAACCTCTTGTTAGGTGAATTTGAAAAAAAAAAATGAGTTGAGGGAAAGGCTGTGGGGTTGATGAAACCATCGGGGACGAGACGGGCGTATGAACCCCCACACCTGACCACACCATTAGACCCACTTTAGGTCTGGACTGATGTCAAAACACAATGACCCCTGAGTAGAGACCCCGACATTCCTCTGTGGAAGCCGTCTTGTGACCCAAGAGAGCATCCCTGTTTTCCATTATTTTCTTCATTACTTATTTAGCTCTAATACCGAGGCATTATGATTATTCCTCACTGAATACTAGACGATGTCCACTCATAGTGGAGTAATGGACGGAAATCTTTTCACTTGACTTCTTTTGATTCACCCAGACGTTTTGCCGGTTTTATATGATCCTATCTGACTTTATTAGCGCCTTTATGCTTTATGGCAGGTCGTAAATCTCAAAAAGGGACTTGAGAGCGACTTTTCCACTCGTGATCTCTGTCTCTGTCCCTCCAGGGTCTTCTTTCTGGACGTGACTGATGACACAGCTCTGGAGAGGGTAACGCTGCGAGGTGTGGATCCTAAAACTGGAGAATGGTGAGGATATATAATGTGTTACATCATCTGGCTTTGTTTTCAGTTTCATTGTGGCCGTGTTGGCACTCTGCAGGTACCATGGTGTGTATAACCCTGCTCCCAGTCTGGAAGTCCAGGCCCGGCTTCTGTTTAACCCCCGGGATTCCAAGGCTCAGCTGCAAATGAGGCTTGAAGAATACCGGGCCAATGAGGCGGGTCTGCGGGCCTTCTACCCACAGGCCGTGCATATCAGCGCCGATCAGCCCACACACACTGTGTTTGAGTCGGTGGAGAGCCGGCTAGTGAGTGGATTACCCAGAGTCCTGCCTAACCCTCACACTAAGTCTACCTAATCTAACCTCAATCTCAATAAAAGCGGGCAATTGTAGAATTTTTTTTTACTTTACCCATATTCTATACATGTACCCAAACAGTAATGAGATGCATATTTTACTTTTTTTGTGATTTTTATGATTATATAACACCCACAGTTTCACTGTGACAAGAAATTACACATCAATTCTCACATAGACAGACAGACAGAGATNCACACACACACATACACATGTATTACGATTTGCGTTTTTAAACACTGAACTAATTCTGGAAGCATCCATAATTTAATTGTGATAAACAATAGTTCTATTCCGTTCTTTATTGTTGTTAAAGTGAATAAACCGCCAACACGCTTGGCTTAAACATTTCATGTTGCCTTTGTCTTTTTCATTTTAATAGCGACAGCATGTCATTTTACTTATTCTATGCGGCGTTGGCCTTTCCAGAGAGCATTTTCTGGTGGAATGTTTAAGCTCATGAGAATGCATGGCACTTGGTAATTTTACATATGTTTAATTAACGTCACGGGGGAAAAACTGACCGACCAGACATTTTGTGGAAGCAGCATTAGTCTCGCTTCAGCTGTCTTATGCTAAGTAAACCAGTAGACACTGCTTTGGTTATTGCCTTTCCCCTTCATCTCTCGCCTTCTCTTGAAGGTCACTGGATGGTTCCCACCGGGGGAAAGGAGTTAAGTACACTGGTTAGAGAAACATGTTAACAGGCTGATTTTTAAATTCCCCTCAGATAGTGTACTGTGACAGGCAGACTGGCTTAATTACAGCAGATGAGGTCCAGACATATTCTGTATTACATATTCAGAGGCATCTCCTCTGCATATATAAACCAAGGAGTTAAAAGCTCTTCGGAACAGGAGATGCTGAGCTTATCGGCCTGAAATAAATCACTACAATGTATCAATAGTCAGTTCAAACACCTTATTTTTAAACTGGAGCGTGATTAAGATGCAACTGGTTTGTATTATTGTGACTATGCATGGCTATGTTCAATCATTATAAACCATAATTTAAGTAACCATAGCCCAGCATCCTAATAGCTCTCAACTCTTGAGTTTTCTTGTCATGCTTCACAAGAAATAGGATATTGATGAAGCATACCAATAATAGAGGTATACAAAATCATTACATTTTTTATTGTTTTCCGCTTGTTAATTGTATGTTTTTAAATATATTTTCATTGTTGTAGTTTTTTGTTGTTGTTGTTGTTGTTGTTGCACTGATTCTGCACCTTATTGACGTTCATGTTGTACTTCATGTTAAAAGTACCCAACGCAAAATGTATTTCATCACTTGTGATCGAGATCCTCTCTGCACAACGGGGACTTTTATTTTGAAGACGTCATTACCCGGAACTCCCGTCGCTTGTGGCGTGTGAGGAAAAAACGTGTGTGAGATTTCTCAACAGCTACTGTGGGATTACGCGATACGACTGCGGACGTAATCCACAATTTACGCGATTTTGCGCAATTAAGCATCTTGTGCGCCACGGCTGAAGACGTTTTAAAGATGAACCTTTGCTCAAAACCTCCAAAGTTTCATAGGACACCCCAGAGAACCACGTCACAGGCGGAGGGGTTTCAAAAGGTGAGAGATGGACACTTCTCCTCAGCCTGATTGTAAAGTGCCGTCGTTAACAGATATTGTTGATGTTTCAGAAAGCAATTGAATCAAAGAGGAAGGCTGTCTCCGAGCCTCAGGAGAGCTCTGCCTCCAAACAGAGGAAGATTAATCAAACTGGTCAGCAGTGCACACACAAGCAAAAGCCGCAAACCCACAGAAGCGCGTCTCAGAGGAGTAATAATGCACACACAGAGGAGAACGGCAACCAGAGAGAAAACTCCGCAGCAAAGTCCCCATCAAAGGTGAAAACATTTCCAAAGAAAGATCCCGAAGAGCCGAGAGACGATGGCAGACCATTTATCAAGACATCCTCTCTTTTCAGAAACAACCCAGAGATCCCAGATGTCCTCAGGTAGATGCAGCACACGTTTGAGCATTTCTGTGGACTTTGTCTTTTTTCTAAACTGACCTTTCCGAGCAACTCCCAATGTCCCTTTTTCCATAGTCATGCTGTAAATCGGATAAAGGAGAAGATTTTCACCAGCACTTCTTTTGAAGAGCTGGATCTGCATCCTCATCTGGTGAGAGAGTTGCTATCAAGCATCTAAACAAAGTCTTCCAAATAAACACAAACCCTTATTTTGTTTCCCGGCAGGTGGCAACTCTTCATAAAGTCCTGAATGTGACCAGCATGACAAAGTATTGTAGTTTTCTTTTTCTCTGGTTTATGTATGTTTCACTTACTCACTATTCTTCTTCTATTTAGTATACAGAAGCAGACAATACCTGTGCTGATGTCTGGTAAAGACGCAGTTGTGCGCTCCCAAACTGGTTCAGGTGAGACAAACTGGTTTTATTAATGTTAAAAAGACTGTCAATTCCGGCTAATCAGCCACATCGACACTGGATCTTTTGGGTCCTAACGGACGGTCTAAATAAGTGGAAAGAAACACACACATTTTAACAGGCAAACAAATCTGTTATAATCTTGGGTTGTGTGGTGGTGATGGAATAGCAAACACACAGAAGAGTTTGTGTAGTGTACATCATGACATGTACTACTTGGTACACAGAAGAACACTACACAGAGCTTTTATACTCAAATAAAGAGAATCACAACTGTTTGTTACAAACCTTGTTCATTAAAAATCATACTTTTTTCGGCAGGTAAAACACTGGCATACGGCATTCCAGTGGTTCAGTCTTTACAAGCACTAAATCCTAAAGTAAAGGCAAGTTTGCACTACACAAATCCACTTTATTTGGTTCTGTGATTGTTTTCATGTACAAAGGCAGTATATATGTTGTTCATTGAATACCATGTTTATTTAAAGACTTTCATAGTTAAATAGACACCCCCCCCACATTTTCAGAGATCGGATGGACCTTTGGCTGTTGTGATTGTTCCAACAAGAGAGGTAAAGTTACCAAAGTTTTAGATTTGGATCACGCGCAGAATATTTTATCATGATGTGTCCTTTTCTGGTTTGTTTTTTTTTGTCATTGATTTGCAACAGCTGGCACTGCAGAGTTTCCAGATGTTTCAGAAGCTATTAAAGGTGAGAGTTTTGTTGATACAAATTACCTAGTGCTGTTTTAGTGGCGTTATGAAACCAATCATTTGAAGAACAAACTAAAGTCCTTGCTGTTGTCTATTTTAGCCTTTCACTTGGATTGTTTCTGGCTGCCTGATGGGAGGAGAGAAAAAAAAGTCAGAAAAGGCCAGGTACTTTTTACTTTCTTTTTCAATTAAGGAAACAATAGTGTTTATTTTAAATAAGACTTTTTTTATTAATCTCATGTCTCTAATTCTTTTTTTGGAAGATTAAGGAAAGGGATAAATGTACTGATCTCAACACCTGGACGACTGGTGGACCATATCCACAACACCAATTCGTTTTCTTTTCGTGCTGTTCGCTGGCTGATTCTGGATGAAGCAGACAGGTCTATCCAAAAACATTTAAAAAATCTAATGACATTGCATATTTCATTTATATTTAATATTCTGTTTTGTTCATTCCAGGACTATGGATCTGGGCTTTGAGAAGGATCTGACTGTAATTCTCAATGCTCTGAATGCCACTGGATGTACCAGACAGAATGTGCTTCTATCTGCCACACTCACTGAGGGTGAGAGGACCGTATTTTCCACCACTGTCACAATTTAAAAAGGGCGTGTCCCAAAGTAAATAAAGACACTAGCTTGTGGGGAGTTTTGAAAAGATAAATTGTGCCTAAATTATTATTTAAAAAAAAAAAAACACATTTTTTGTTTGTTTTATTATTTTAAAGTCTTTTATTTATCACATTTACATTATTTTCACATTGTAGCATTGCAGTTGTAAAAACAAGAACAGGCGCAAAAGTACAGTATATACAATTTACATTTAATTAAAGATGTATCATTTATGAGGTCATATTTATACACACACACACACACACGTCATACAAAATCTGCAGGAATTGTTTCAGATAAGGTTGTTGTCCGATCATAGATGGACCCGAATAGTTGATCACACATTACCAGGATTTTGTTGATTTAGATGGGTTAAAGTTTTTCCTGTTCTCACTTTACCAGGACTGTCACGTTTAACCAGTATCAGTATGAAGGATCCAGTAAGTATCCATGTGTCAGAGGGCAGCGCGGATGCGGCTGAAGAGTGTCCCCAGGCGACCCCTCAGGCCCTGTCAGACAGCTACGCAGTCCCCGAGAAGCTGCAGCAGCACATGGTGGTGGTACCCAGCAAACTCCACCTGGTGTGTTTGGCGGCATTCATGTTGGCCAAGTGCAAGGTACTGGTCACTGGGTATTTTTGTATAAAATGCTAATGTGCAAAGTTTAGCATCCATGGGGTCCGATTAGTATCGTTTTAGGTATTGCTGTGTCTTAAGCTCGGGTTTTGTTTGTTTATTAGATTGTTTGAGTTAGACCATCTTAAAACGGTACAAATGAATGGATGGGTGGGACTTCTTTGAATAAAAAAAGAAAATCTTAGGAAGTCAAAAATAGGGGTTATAAAATAATGATTGTCAGGCAATAGGAATTAATATTTATGACAAAGTAGTACTAAAACATGTTGTTTCTGTTCGACTTGTGTTCACAGTTTGAGCAAAGGCAGAAGCTGGTTGTGTTTATGTCCAGCTGTGAAATGGTGGAGTTTCTGTTCACACTCTTCACTGAGGTTCTGTGTGAGAAGATCAGTCCAACGTCGACCAAACCGCTCAACTTCTACAGACTCCACGGCAACATGAAGCAACAAGTGAGATGATGGATGCACAACACAACTCATTATAAGCATACTATATCAAAATATAAGTATATAATTATGTCAAGTATACTTTTTAAAATTCATTGCTACTCCTATTGTTTACTATCTACCAGTAATTTAGAAAGCAAGTGTTTTTGTTTTCTCAATTTTTTTTGCATGTTATTTAATTTAAAGGTTCAAACAGTTGTTTACTAAGATTTGATTAGCTGATGAGTACATTATTACACACAATTTTACATTAATTGTAAAAGTTATATTATAACAAGTTATATATATATACTATAGATATGTTTGTTAATCTCTTACAAGTTTATTGGTTTAATTTAACACTCGTTAAAATTGGGTGGACGTTTCTTTAATTATACATTAAAATATATTTGTTTTATATCTGCACTAGTCAATTAAGTATTAAAGAATTTATATATTTGTATAATAATAATCATTAGTGTTAAAGATACAAACTTTATTCATTCATTTTTTTTTTTTTTCATTTTAGAATGGGCACCTTGATCCATCCATATCACACCACAAAATAGAAAAGTGAAGTGAATAATGTATAATTAAACAGTACATGTCAAGTTTACAGCCAACATTTCGTTCATCCATCTTTAAAATATTGAAGCTTAACCTCAAACCACAACAGCATGTTTTGGGTCATTTTGCTCAGCCAAAACGACCTGGCAGATCCTCTAAAGCCTCAGTAAATACTAGTAGCGTGAGACTGGGGTTGGATCATCAGGGTCCGACTGACCAGTGGGGTTTCCCGGCCCTCGGCCAGCTGGCTTGCAGGCAATGGCAGCAGTCGGTGCCCTGTGGCAGTGTCGGGGGATCTGCATCCAACCTCTGTCCGGCCTGCACCTTCACCCCCACACAAATGGAGCTGGCGTGGGTCGCCCATATGGCACTGGAAGGGCAGGGGACTCTGGAGTCTCCGTGGTCAAAATTGTTAGCGCTGGTGCTGGGTGAGGTGCCGACCTACGGTTTTATGGATGGGTTTGGTAATGGGACGGCACAGGCTGAGCGGTGGACGTCTCCTCCTATGAGAGAATCTGCAGGAGATGGACAGCTGTTCCAGCACACAACAGATTGTGCTGAGAGAGGAGCTGTCCACTGTCTTTGGACGGGCTCTTGTTCTGTGTTTTAATAAACGGCTTTCAGGAACAATCAAAAACACTTTGCCTAGTTTTTTTTTTTTTTTTTGGCTCTTTTGAAAAGTAAATGTTACACCTTTTTCAGGAGCGCATGGAGGTGTTTCAGGAGTTCTCGCAGTGTACGTCTGGCATTTTACTGTGCACGGTACGTTTCCTGGTTGGGTCGTGTTTCATCCTAAACCTCCAAATCATAAGTTTGAATTATAACAATAAATGAATTATAACAACAAACAAAAATAACGTGCTATATAATTTATTCAATTAATCTTTTAAAAATACAGTTATTTTATGGAGGCATCTTGAAACTTGAGTCTTTTTTTTATTGTATTTTATTACATTTTTTTTTACCACTGTTTAGGATGTTGCTGCTCGTGGTTTGGATATGCCTCAGGTTACATGGATTATTCAGGTAAGATTTTTATTGTTTTACTTTTTAAAATATTTTGCCACAATTATTGCCACATGTCCAAAGCTTTCACCTTGAAATTTATATAACAAATTATTATTATTTTTTTTTAATCGACACTTTTAATTTACTTTGTATTTTCTTTTTACAGTATAATCCTCCCATTTCCGCTGCAGAATATGTCCATCGTGTAGGCCGCACAGCGCGGATCGGAGCTCTGGGCAGCAGTGTGCTTTTCCTCACCCCTTCTGAGACCGCCTTCGTAGACGTGTTGGCCAATCACAACGTCAGGTGTGCTGATCGACACTTCATCTATATCACTGGCTTAACATTTCCAGCACGCAGCAGGAGGGAAGTCACTTGGGTCGGGTCCAGTGTGAGGTCTCTGCATTGATAATGTCGAGTCCCTGACACTGTGATTAAAGATGGTCAAACTGGTGTTGTCTCTGTTCCAAGTGCCGGCCTCATGAATCTCAGCTGATGTCTGCGCTGGAAGTCAGTATGTAGTGAAAGCACACGCTGTCAGCGACTCAGCGTGAAAGGAGATACCACACAGATCGAATAAAGCTGTTGTGCTGGCACCAGAACTGCGATTCTTGCTTTAGTTTAGTAATTTTGGGAATCGTTTGCAAAGCTTGGTTCAGTGAATCTAATCGACTTTTAGTCTGAAATATTGTTCCATAACAATGTTAATTTTTGGTTCATGTCATTTGATTGTGAAATGTTTTTGTCTCTTTTCTTTCAGTTTGTCTGAGATGAAGATGCAGGATATCTTGGCCGTTTTGATGAAGGACGGGCGTTATAAAGGCAGAGGGAAATGGGACCACAAGGTAACTTCAGACAAAAGCGAAAAATGACAATCCAACAACTTCGAATCAGTTGATGTGGTGTTTTAAAAACCGGCGCTCTGGAAAACACTGATAAGCTCTAGACTTCAGCGGTATCTGGCTTGTTTTATGTGAGGATCAACGTGTGGTTTGAAATCCAGGTCTAGAGAACAGCATGGTGGGAAGAATGGAATCATCTTCAGTTCTTTTCTTCCAGACCTTCCTTCCAACTCCCAACAATGAGAGGCGTCAGACAACAATGAAGCCACGTTTCATGCCATCTTAATCCCGATTTAATGTCCCTTTCCCTCCCTGAACCAATCAGCTGCTTGTAATCCCCTCCCATGCAGCCCTCTTTGTTAGTAGCTTCATTTCAAAGGTCACAGGTCACTGAAGGGAGGCATGGTGTCATTAGCATGTATCCAATAACATTAACGTGGTGATCACACTTTTTGTTGCTTTGTTTTTTAGTACATACTTACGAAATGCTTTTTGGTGTTTATTTTTACTAACACTTTGCTTTTTTAACTTCACGTTGCAGAAATCACAAGCGGCTTTTGTGCAGGAGGTACAGGAGAGAGCCACTGTTTTACAGACCGACTTTGAGAATTGTGTTCATGCCAGCAGTGAATCACTGCAAAGAGCCAAAAGCGGTAAGCCGCAGAAGTCTGGTGTCGTCCTGTAAGATTACTGTTAAATTAAAGTGTGTTTTTCTGCCACACACTTGCCATGTTCCCAACTGACTGAATTATTACACGGCTGTTTAAAAGATTTTTTTACAATTAGAAGAAAATTATGAAAGCTTTGTTTTGTTTATTGTGTTTTAGTTTTTGCAATTACTGTATTAATACTGAATGTTAATCAAAAAATAAGCATCTTATTGCTCTTTTTTTTTTTTTTTTTTTTTTTTTTTTTCTCAAATGCAGCCACACATTATGAAGCGGTTTATAAGGTTTACAATAAGTTTTTAAACTTTTTTTTTGGAGGTTGTAAGCTTGACCTAAGTACATTACATATTAAATATAATACATACATATTATAATAAATTATTTAATAAACGCATATTAAATAAATAATTGCATTACATTGTAAGTACTAATAATCTGTATTTTTGACCCTCAATTTACCCCTAAATTGCATTTTTAAATGGTTTAAGCCACAAACCATCCTCCCAGAGCCAAGAAGGTGTGTGTGTGTGTGTGTGTGTGTGTGTGTTTGTTTACATTTTCAAAGATTTAAACTGAATGTATGAATGTTTTCCAGCTCTGCACTCTTTCCTGCGAGCATACACCACCTATCCCTCCAGTTTGAAACAGATCTTCCACATCCGCAACCTGCACCTGGGTCATGTTGCTAAGAGCTTTGGCCTGAGGGATGCACCCCAGGGCCTGAGCAACTCCAAATCCACTAATCCTGCCAACACCAAAGCCTGGAAGAAGGGCAAAACCAAAGCCAAGAGGTACTGCTCATTTCCAAACACTTGACTTACTTATTACCTGAGTAATTCATGAGTCTGACAAACAGCCTGCACCAGATCCACTTCTGCTTTTAGATTCATTTAGCTGTTCTGTTTGACATTTGTCATCTGTAGCTTCTATATTTTTTCATATTCTACTTTTTCCGGAATTAATATTGATGGTCTTTTAAAACCAAGAATTGTAAGGTAATGGAAAGCATTACCTTGGACTGAAATGTTATATCATGGACCAGACCGCTAATGTCTTCCAGCATCTCCCCCAATTACTGTTGTGGGTAAAATGGAAATTTAAATAGCAAATTGAAGTCAAAACCTCATTCTTTTTTTAGATAATTGGTTTTAGTCAAGCGCTACAAATATTTAGATGTTATATATTATATATAACATACTAAGCAATGTATATTATGACGTCAAGACCACTTTTTATTTAATAAAAAGAAAGAATAAACACATGCCATTACTGATTCTGTAAAATCAATGACAATAACTAAATAGAGGAGACACAGTGTAATGCAATTAACTGTTTGTTTGTTTTCCACCACATTTTTAGAATTGATGGATGGAGCAGAAAAAGAGAGATACAGTTGTATAGATGAGGCAGAAAGCAAAACAGGAAGAGAGAGCAAGAGATGAATGGATAGATGAGAGAGATCTATAGGTGGAGCCGAAATGGAAGCAAAGACAGAGATTGAGATCAGGCAGCAAGAGAGAGAGTGGGAGATGGATGGATGGATGGATGGACAGCCTGCCTGTATCTTTGCTTGTTTGCTATGGTCTTGGCAGCTGCGAGTCTTCGGGGTCGGACCGGAGCTCCAGAGTCCTGCAGGAACCAGCTGTAAAATCTCCCGTTCACCTTTGACTCGCGTGTGATGCCTTATATCTCAATAACCAAAGAGATCCCCCGGCCTCCTCCTTCACGGAAGTGTGTGGAGAATAATCACTCGCCTTCTGTCGTCGTGGATTTGTGCATCAGTGTGTGTGTCTTCCGGTGCAGGTACCAGTAGGAGTCCAGTGGTGATTGATGATGCAATGCTGATGTGGCAGGAGCGCTTGTTAGGACTGACTATATGTTTTGGCTGGCGCTTGACATTGGCAGCGTTATTAGAGGTCATTTTCCCCCAGGATGGAGTCTGCGGCTCTTCCAGCGCAGCGCTAGTGAAGACCATGTCCAGACTAGCCCTGGAGCGTGTGGTCAGATCCTCAGCAGGACGCTTAATTACGCCACCCGTGACCCAAAAGCCCACCTGGCCGATGCCACACGGCCCAGAACGTTCCAGAAAGCTGGGCACGCAGCGCCTTTCATAGCTGACCCGCGCGCACGCTGATCACAGGCCTCTTGTCAAATGAGCGTTTCAGTTATCGTCACGCCATTCTGTTGTATTTTACCAGTCTTGCTTTCATCCCGTCTTCAGTTCTTCCTGGAGCCTTTGAGATAAAGGCTTAAAAGCCCCGGCGTGCTGTCTGTCGGCTGCAAAGAGGGTGTCAGGCACGGTTTAGTCAAATCTCACGTTAAAGTTGCCTAACTCGAGGTTAGTGACACATTAGATTTAATTGTCGTGTCGTCTTTTCCCGTCTCCCCAGAACTTCAGTGCAGAACTTGTGTGGCGTCTCGTTCCACTTTCATCCCGCGACTCTTTGTGTAGATCTGGCGAATGGCTTTGTTTTAACGCCTGTTCTTGTGTATCTTCATGGGTAATTGGCGGGGTGACCTGCAGCAGGGCCTGGGATGGGAACCCACGGAGTTAGACAATAGGTCAGTCCCCGAAGAGCTGCCCCCATAATGCACCTCACTGCCCAGACAACAGACAACAGCCGTAATGAACTTCTCAGCTGTCATGGCTGACAGCTGACATCTATGTTTTCCAGCCATTCCGCCCTGTAGATTATTCATGCCCGTGATGCAGCTTGACTGGTCAGTGCCCTGGCCCTATTAACATTTACCGCCGGACTTCTAATTGCACGTGTGTTTGCAAGGCGCCGGTGTTGTGCGGTGTGAGCTGTCCTGTCAGGAGAGACTTCATTACGGCCCGCTGTGGTCTACACTCTCCATGTCCAGACAAGATTTCTCTAATGAGCAGATCACACCAGTATAAACACACACACACACACACACGTATACACATGTGGCCGAACAAAGATTTGCACTGGAGAATCTAAGATGGCTTTAGGTAGGACTTTATATGTCTGTGTGTAGAAATGCTGGGATTCAAAAAATAGGTTGTAATCCAGATTATTCGAATGATGTGTTTCTAGATTCATCGGAATGTGTCATCTAGATTATTAGCCTGTGAATAATCCAGATTAGTTGCTAGTGTTTAACGCGTGTGTATTTATGGGTGGTAACACTTTTTTTTTTTTTTTACGATTCTTCGGATCGTAATCTTTGGAATTGGCTAATCCCGTCCTCACCCCGCTTGTGTGTTTTGTCCTAAAGGTCAAAACTGCCGCTGCTTTTCTTGAAACGATTTTGTACTTGTAATATTTATAATTCATAGAAAATCCAAAGAATATGTTTATGTTGTCTTCTTGCTTTTAAAACTAAAAAAATGTAAAAGTTAATGGAAGACGAATATATATTTGTTGTACATCAGCGTAAACATTTTTTTTTTTTTCCAGCGTAAATTTCTTTGTACTTTTTTTCTTTGCCACATTTTCTGCTACTTTATTCTCGTCTGTGGCCTTCACTCTTGCTTTTTGTCCGGTGTAAATCTAGACCTATACAATAAACAAACTTTCGCAGGCTTCCATACATCCTTGCCAGCGCCTATAGGGGTCCCTGTAGAACGCCCGGGGAGCAGAAGAACAATAACTGCTCTCTCATCGCTGTCTAAGCCCTGGGGGGACGGTGTGCGGTGTGTAGCATGTCACCATGAGGCTGCTGTGCGTGTGTATTGGATCCCTAAGCAGCCCCATGGGGCCAAAGCGCTGCTTCATTCTCCAGGGTTATTGATTAGATAAACAGTCACTAGTTTTACATCAGGCCCCCGCTGCTGTCTACCAGCCTTTTATTGACGACAGTGGGAATTTTCTCTTTGCCATTCTCAAGCCAACCAGACTCCATGTCATAAATCCGTTTTACGAATTTGACGTGTTTGCATTGTGCTGCTGCTCGCTGTCGGGGTTGAGTAAATCTGTCGATTATTCTGTGCAAGTGAGTGTTACGTTGTTTGTGGTCGCCATAATAACTGGTAAAACTTCAATTCTGTGTTTTGGGTTTTTTTTTCAGTCCTCTCAAGAAACTCACAGTTAAAGAAAGAGTGTCGAACCTTATGCGCTCCGAGTACGCCAGTGGGATAGAATCCAAGTCGAAGAAGAGGAGAACAAAGAAGAAAGGCCAAGTAGAAGCCGAGGAATCTGTGTAAGGCTGTGGAAGTGAATCAGGATGTGATTTCAGCTGAAAATTGCTGAATACAGAGATGCAGGCCAGGTGGATTTGCACTGAAGAACTTACAGGTGCTCTTGTCGTTTTTTTCTTCTTGTACTTTAAAACCCACTCTTCATGGGAATTTTACCCATTTGGTTAAAAAATAGTATATGTATATATTTATCGGTTTAAAATTTGAACTCTGAATTTGAGGGAAAACAAATGCATTGTATCACAGAGTAATTTAATTTTAATCTAAGGTTTGTGTCAATCAAACATTGCACCACATGTTTCCATGAAAATAAACATATACTATTTAAACCAGTGTGTTTTCGTTTGAACTCGATTAAATGTGATTCGCATGAGCCGTTTTTGCCCAAGATATCTGCGTCAGAAAACAGCCGCAAAACGTCCTTTTAAAGCGCTTTTTTACTCGTTGCACTGGCTTGAGTTTCAGCTAGGTCAGGTAAATCGAGGTGGATGTGTGGAGGCTTTACGCCGACCAGCTGTCCAGCCGAGGAGTCTTACTCCCGGTCACCAGCTGCTGCGCTTTGGCCAGTCCTCACTACTAGAGCAGCGCGATATTTGACCGGCTTTATCATCTCCAGAGACGCTGTGTGAAATGTGATTGGTCCGTATGTGGAAACGTGCCTTGTGATTGGTCAGTTCATTTATCAAACGGCGCATTTGTTTGACGCGCATGGCCATTTATTTTACAAATCTCAACTGAGCACAACTTTTCTTTGCAGATCGTCTTTTTTCATCTTAAGACGTCAGATTTTTATTTTGATGCAGATGGGAATTTTATGCTATTTTTTATAAATTCAAAATCCCATTGGATGCAATTGTGACGCCGTTCAAACGTAAAGCATTTAAAACAAAAACTAAATTATAGGGGTGTTTTCTTACCGGTTGTAAACGCACAGGCCATAATTCTAAACGAAATTGAAAAAAAAAAAAAAAAAAAGTTCTACTTGTGACAAGTTTAGTCTTTATTTAGAAAAGTATTTGGCTTCTCTTGAAATGATTTGGAAACTACTCAAATCACAACACATTATGCACAGAATCGGTAACATCTGATCAAGTCGCATTTCC
The DNA here is from genome assembly GCA_028128575.1 of Paedocypris carbunculus. Classification (NCBI taxonomy): domain Eukaryota; kingdom Metazoa; phylum Chordata; class Actinopteri; order Cypriniformes; genus Paedocypris; species Paedocypris carbunculus. The sequence continues at coordinate 147,937 of SOMO01000315.1, forward strand.
TGTAGTAAAATTAATGCTAGTAAAGTTATTTCAAAATTTACCAGTAGCACATTTCACCCATCAGCATTGCAAAGCAGTGTATTACATGTAATAATTCCACTTTCGTTCTTGTGGTGTTTTTCCAATTCTTTAAAAATGCATTTCAATATTTGACCCAAGTTAAAAGCACAACCCTCCCTTCCTTTTTGATCATTTTGGTTCGCTTGCGTTATAACTGTGTGCAAATTCACCAGCAATTCTCAGGGCAATTCGAGTCCAGAGGTCCGTTGCACCCCAACAAATTAATTTCTGCAACCTGCATCATCTTAAACTTTAATAAATAGTCAATATCTACCATTTGGTCAGAGTCGTAGAGAAAGTGTATTATTGCGCGTTTGATTGGGTTAGAGAAGTTCGTGTCCAGGCGCAACCCTGCGGTTCCTGAGTGTGTTCAGCTGAGTCCGAATCCACGCGTTCATCGCGGCGTGTGTCGCGGCATCACCCCGGAGAGAGACGCGGGGTCCCCGGCGCCCTGGAGGCCGTGCAGGAGGATCCTCGGGACCAGAGGCCGCTGGACCTGCGGCGGAGGCGCAGACGGACCTCGGTACAAGTACAAGCCTGGTCCCGGTTCGAGGTTGGAGACTAAACTCTGTGGGTAGAAGTAGGGCGATGGGAACATTCTCTGGAGAGCTGAGTAATTCCCGGCCTCCGCGAGAAGCTCCAGCCCGACCGCTGTTTGTCTCTTCCACTTCGTTCTGGGGAAAAAACGAGTACCATTTTAATTCTCGTTTTCAAAAGCAGAGTTGATGTTTAGCATTCGCAATCCCATGGGATTATTAAACGTAAGGAATCAGTTTTTTTTTCAATAATAAGGCAATATTCAGTGTATAAAAATGTAACCCACAAAACAATTCGAATTTCTTTGTACGAAAACGCTAATCGTTCATGTGATGGAACACACATCCACAATTACTTTATATTCCGCTACTGTCATTATTAGGAATTATGTTCTTCAATTGCTTATTTCGTTCAGTTCTAAACCCTAAAATGTATTTGGAAATATAAATAAACAGTAAGACATCGAGAGTTGTTTTATAATATGTTTTTAATTGATATCTCATCAAATGTATTGTCAAAACTCACACACACACACACACACACACATTCAGCTGCAATGTTTTTCCTCGTTCAAGACGAATCTGTGTAATGTTGTTGTACACTCTCATCCGTCAAATTGTCACTCACCAAAGAGCAATTTCGGATTAATAATTAATAATTTGGCAATTGTTTAATTACTACCCGAAAGATAAATTATTGATACGCCATGCAGTTATTTATTATTTAAGGAGAAATGTGTTGGACTCATGGTGTGCGAATTTGTATTAGTCATTTTAACTTTTTCCAGATTATCTTTCTTTTTTTTTCTTTCCGTTTATTCATCGGAAAGCCTTAATTTGCAAACTTCCAATTCATTTATTAACACAATTAGTGTACGTCAGTAAAAAAATAAATCATATAAAAACTTTTTCCATCTTTGGAAGCAAAATATTTAACTATTTGCAGATTTAGTGATAAAAGGTTTTATTCACCTGCGGTTTTGGTACCATGTTTTGACCTGTGTGTCCGTGAGGTTGAGGGATGCTGCGAGCTCCATCCTGTCCTGCACACTGAGATACTTCTGACGCTCGAAGCTGCGCTCGAGCTGCGCCAGCTGGTGATCGGTGAACGCAGTCCGGGCTTTGCGGGGCTTCTTCAGCCGAGAGCTGGGACTGTCCCTGCTGCTAGAGATTTCCCGATCGGCCTCGTCCTTTACTGGAAACACGCTGACATCAAACACATTAGACACATTCTACCAACATTTATTAACATTATTTTATCAATTATATTTATTTCCAATTTTTTTTTATTTATTATTTGAATGTGATTTTTTTTAAATCATATTTATTCCCCAATATCGAATGTACTTATATTTTCATTCTGTATGTTGTACTAAAATATATAATATATATTTTCATCTTATTTTTCATCTTATGTTTAGTTGTTTCAACATGGCAACAATTTAGGAAATTATTTCGGTGTTAATATCTGTATTATTGTTTAAGGCTATTAATAATAGTTCAAATATTTATATATATATTTTTTTTATCGAATAAACAAGTTGAAAAATGGTAAAATATGTGAACGAAATGTAATCAAAGTGTACTATATCATTTTTTACAATCCATGTATTCGATGCAATGTAATATATTTTACAATTGGATCTCTGGTCACTTTTGCGTCTAAATAATAAATACCTATAAAAGATAATTGTTTGTTTGATGTTGCTATATTTTTGTCAGTTTGATGTTACTATATTTTAAATGAATAAACGATGCTGTAGGTAACTATAACCACTATTTACTAACTAAATAAACACACATGTACTTTTCCGAAATACATATTTTATATATTTATTTTATTTGATAATTAATTATACTAAAATTATATTATCATAATTACAAAATCATCCAAGCAAAGATTGTCTCACCCCTGTATTCACTGTCCGAGGACGAATTGCTGTGAAGTTTGTCCATGCAGTCTTCAGCATCCTGGGCTGATTGTCCATTGCTAGAATAAGGAGCACAAGCTGCCAGAGGTTTGCAGTCAGCCAGAATGTCTCTGATCAAGAACGAGGAGGTGACCGTCCGCGGCTGCTGCGATATTTGCAAAGGAGATTCCAGTCCGAGGCTCCGAGCGTGTCTCTGCACCGCGTCATCCACGGAGCTCCGTCTCGGGGAGGGCGGCGATGAGCAGCCGCTGTCCAGGTCCGATCTCGGACTCATCTCCGCGGGTGACCTGCACTCGCCCTTAGACACGCACGGGCTTGTGGATCTGTGAGAAAGAATGGATTCGATCCCGAAACTGGAGCCGGTTGATACCTCCATGGTGAGACAAAAAAATTAAAACATCAAATGCGCATTTGACCTTGCCTTTGAATCGGAGAAGTGCTGTAGATCGCGATCAGATAATTATTTCGATCATCTCTGTAGCTCTGACAAACACCAGTCCAAGTTAAAAGTCCTTTCGAGAGGCACAGCAGGCGCGTAGATCCTTCAGAAGCTCCGCGGAGATGCGCACAGGTCGGTTTCAGCACCATGGACAGGTGCGCAGGTATCAGCGCTCATCATAAAACACGCTCGCCGGATACAAATCAACACCCGACAGTGTAAACCCAACGGTAATCACGCCAGCCTCATCCTCTGACCCAAACCCGATGTTGATGAGGAAAGTTCTGGTTCAGGTCTGCCAGGACTGAACCTGTGTAACCGAGTATAAACACAGGCAGTGATCTCCACGACCTGAAAACGACACTCTCAAGGAAACAGCCAATGCCGGAGGAGGGAGAAGCTTTTAAAGGTGTCCACTCAACGTTTGTCCTGAGCGCCACGTCGTTATTGGTTAAAGAGCGTCTTTTTGGGGGGTGATGATCACGTATGTTTTGTGGGAGGAGGATAAACACTCATCCTCCTACTTTCCCTCCAGCATGTAATACCTGTTATGTTTCGGGGGCTGGTTTATTTTTAGCATCTTGTTCCCGTTATTTTTCTTAATACGCATTACAAACATATTTACAATTTTTTCAACATGGTCGTAAGAATGACAATGATACTGTATCTCACCTTTATTAAAAGATTTAAGACACATCCCAATGTTTGAAAGGAGATTTGAAACAAGCTCTATTTGTCCACGTTGTAAATGCCTTGACCTAAAATCCCTCTTCTGCTGGCAGACTCGGAGTAGTGGGCTATCATTGCTTTCCTCCGGGCTTCAGGGTCCCGAAAGGTGTCTACAGCTGGACCAATCTAAAAAAATAAAAATAAAAACAAATAAAAAAAAAAGAAAACATTTAAATAATTTTCATAAACGGAATGCAGGGCAAAATTGAAACAGTGACAAATCTAAAT
>SOMO01000316.1:23960-36460 GCA_028128575.1 Paedocypris carbunculus
AGAGAGAGAGAGAGAGAGAGAGAGAGAGAGAGAGAGAGAGAGAGAGAGACGCACACACAATTCAAACACATTTTGAAGTTACTCCAAAATTTAACTCTCACCTGGATTCCCACATTCTCGTCTTCCTGTTTCTATCGCCGCTTGTAAATGAAAATAATCAGCAGCTGGAACATAAAACAGCTTTGACAACAAACCAAGTCAAAAACACGTTTAAAAACATCAAAATGTGTCTTACGCAGCGCGCGCTCCTCGCACGGGCGCTTGAATATTTCCTGCAGGTTTGACAAATTGATGATAAAACTCCATATTAAAATGACAAGGATAGTAGTGAGAACATAAATGAGATCTGGAAATACACAAGGAACACACATTAATTCTGCGTTTGCTAAAGTTCAGCAATTCTTGTTACCTCGAAATTTCATCTCTGACGTCACCAATTTAGTTTCCGATGCGCCCGGAGCGACGGATTAAACGTAAAAGTGAGAATCAAAAAGCTGTTGATTTTTTCGCCTTCGGAGTTGTTAACTGTTCACAGATTGAGGGATATGTGTAAACTCGCTCGCGCCTAACAGGATCTATCTCATTGCGTTCCCACCCAAAAACAAACAATCCTCCCAACTGATGCGTAATTACACGTGTCAGGCTATTAAATGGCAGTAAAGCGACAGTTGTGTGCTGTCCTCTTCTGGTCGCCGCTTAAACTACAGTGCGTGCCTGGATAATCTTAATCTGAAGCGCAGATGCCTAAACTTCAAAGCATCGAAGTCACGTGACGCAGCCCGGAAGTGAACGTTACACCAGGTTTTTAGAATTCGTTGAATTTGAGGAGATGACTAATTTTATATTGGGAACGAATTCTTTGGCAAATAATGGCACAGTAAATTAAAATGGCACAATAAAATGATGATTTTTCATTCAATGTTTTGTCTCTCTGTTCGCCCATATATCAGATTATGTCCATCTATCCAGGTTTACTTTACGTATTTTTGTCTTTGGTCAACTCAGGGGTCACTCGAGGTCACTGCTCTAAGAAAAAAAAACGTTGACTGTTCAAGACAAAACAGCAAGACAAAACCGATAAACACAATAACATTTAATCATGAAAAAACATTTCAAACCGTTCAGATTGCAAAATTGTCCATTAAAGTGATTTGATACTGATAGACGCCAAAACCAGCACGAGAGGAGAGCCTTCTCGCACTTTAGCTCAGTGCCATATTTAAAAACACACAGTAACAGGATCCAGTGATAAGGCATATGTGCAGATCTCACAGCATCGAGATTTAATTTCACACCGGTCGGAAAGCCAGTTCACAGCATTTCGTGGAAGCAACCCTGAGGTCAAGAAGAAATATAAAAGTCATGAAAATGTTTCACAATACGCAAGAAACAATGGAGGAACAATTCCAGAGCCGAGTCTTGGACACAAAAGGAGTGTTTTTCACAGAATGTCACACTCACACACACACACACACACACACACACACACACACACACACACACACACACACACACTATTTTTTACCAAATTAGTTATGTGCACCTTAATTTAACATATAGATATGATATATACAAATCATTAATACTTAAATCACAAGTGTTCACAGCTCAATCCACATTCAATCTAAATCCTCACACTTTCTGAATGCCATATATGAATGCTCCCAAAACGTTCTTGTAAAAGACCCCAGATGTCAATCATGTGACGGGCTGGTGGACACATCTGTGGTGAAGAATGATAGAAGAGAAATAAATAATTGAGAAGCAGCGGGTGGCCTTTTAAATGGTCTGATGGAAGCTGATGGTGGCCAGAGAAGCTTCACTCCAGAAGATCCTGCAGAAGAACACATTTGGCTATTAGAATAAAAAAGGATTTACAGCTAAAGTAGAATCCTGATGTAATGGACTCGTTTATTACAGGTCAGCTTACCCCAGCATTACAACAAATCAATCGAATGTATCACTCACCTTGTACGTACAATACATTAAATCAAATCGAAACAAAAAAAGCAGCAGATCTTGTAATGGGACATCAGCTGTACTCTAAAACTTAGGTGTTTAGTTGCAGGTTAATCTTTCAACATAAAGTGTTGGATAAATAAGAAACAGCAGATATAACTGATCGGTCAATGTGGATGTAAATATCTAATCAAAGCGTCGTCCTATTAATTATAAATAAGCACATTCTTTTTTAAATTCCAAATACAACTAATTTACACAATTAAAAGTGCACGACATTGGAATATATTGAAATATTTTCACAAAGTATTATATAAATACAGTATATACAGTTTAAATACAGTATGAACATGCTTTATTTAATTATTTAATATTTAATAACACACTTATATATAATATTCTTTTTTTTAATCTAAACAAGATGTTTTTACATGTGTGGAATGTTGCAATATTGTAAAAACAGTGGAACAGTGGAAGTTTTTCAAATAAATAGTACTGTATGTAATCTAAATATGCTTATTAACACACAGAATTATTATGTATATAATTTCAAAAAATTCTCGGTATGAATTATTATTAATAAGGGATTATACTGGATTATACACACACACCTCATCTGAATTCTCTTCTTCTCTGGTTGCAGTTTGCTCTTCCCTTTGCGCTAACTCCGAGTATCTATATGTTGCGTTGCTAAAGAAAACAAACAAACAAAAAAGGAGGTTTACACTTTTCACAAGAAGGTAAATGACAGACAAATCACGAAACAACAAGGTTTGTATGTAGTTTTCGTCACGGTGTGAGGTCAAGGACGGTGGTCTTCCTCACCTCTGCAGACAGCAGTACTTCCGGATGATGAAGACAGCAGCCCCCGCTGCCGCTAACGCCACGATCACAACAGACGCGATCACTCCAAAATGAAGCCTTATTATCTAAGAAACAAGACACCGAGATCCGACCCAGGGTTTCCATTAGCAGTAAACGGACCAGAACGGACAGCGTGTGACGCTTTCGACATGGTACACAAACCTGTTGATCGCCTGGCTCCGACGTCGGCTTTTCCGAACTTTCTAAAAGTTGAGAATCACGGACTGAGATTGAGGAGAGTGCAAATTCTACGAGAAAACTGTAAAGAATCATGTTTAAAATCATTTCTGAAAAGTTGCAAAACTTGGGCGATTTTCTCGCCGTGGGCGCCATTTACTTCCTTGTTTATACACCTGTCAGATGACGTGAAAAAACATCAGACTCGTGATTGGTCGACTGTGGGTCAACGTTTCTCGTTAGTTTCCAAAAAAAAAATCGGAACGAAAACAAAACACATCTCGTTTATTTATTGTTTTTTCGCCTTTTAAAATATAAAAACAACTAACACATTGACTAAATGATGCCAAGTCAATGTAAGTATAACTTTCATTTTTATTACAAACCATTCAACAATAGTTCATACATTTGTTCTGTTTTAATTTTCAGATGTATATGTGCACACTTTCCAACTCGATTTCTCAAATGAAATCCTGAAAACAAACAATAGGCAGAAGTGTCATTCCAGTCTTTTTTCAGTTTGATCCCGGTTCTGGGTCAGAGAAGTTCGTAATATTTCCCAGATTGTGGATCAAAATAACATTTGAGGCAGGAATCATACATTAAATTGAGAAACTCTTCATCTCCATTGTTGTCGTGCGGTCTAAACCCTGAGGACAAACAAAATCAAGCATAAAAAACTTGAAAAAAATAAACCCCCAACAGATTAAGATTACACACAACTACACATTTTATCTCTACTTTATGAATAATAACAATAAAATATTATCTTGGTTAAATCAACGACTCCGTCTTACGATAGAACCAAAGCTAGCTACACAAACAAACGAAAAACATTAAAGAACGAGAACGAACCGGAGCGCGAGAACTTGTCATCTCCATCCCCCCCGTCCGTGTGTTGTTGATCTGGGTGAATGATGGGAGGACTGAGCACGTGCATCCACTCCCTGCGAGGGAGCAAAAAGCACAAAGCGGTGAAAAAACAGCTGATCGCGGCCGAAGACGGAACTTCAGTAATCGCTGGATCAGCTGAAGCTGCGTTTTCCAAATGTTCTCATTTACATGACACTTCCGGAGGCACCACGCGGTGTTGACGGACAGGCTCCCCGGTGAGGAGCGAGGGAGGCGGATGATGACCTCCCAGCGCGCGCTGCTGCGGCGGTGACAGGTAGGTGACACATGCAAGGCTCCGCGCGCATGCACAGCTCCTGCTTATTCATTGTCCCTGACAGCCATGCTTAATTGGGCACAGAGGCGTGGTAGTGTGGACAGCTTCTTCTGACAGCCAAAGTTTCGCATAAAGAACTATCCACGCGAGCGTAAACAGCCGTTAAACAAACACGAGCGGCCCAAGATCCATTCACTTTATTGATTCACTATTGTGCTTTGGTCTTGCCCGGAAAACAACAGATCTGTGGGGTTCTGATGCTCCTCTGAAATACCTGACTTGCCCTGAAAATAGGACCTAGTGAAAAATTTGACAGATTAAATAATCAACGTGACGATAACATTTAGGTACAGGTTGTTTTGGTTTTCTTGGTCATTTTGTGCGAGTCACTATCTATCTATCTATCTATCTATCTATCTATCTATCTATCTATCTATCTATCCATCCATCCATCCATCCATCCATCCATCCATTCATCCATCCATCCATCAACCTACCATTCATCCATCCATGTCTGTCTGTCAGCATAACATATGCATAAAATATAAAATAATATAAAATCCTATATCTAATCACCTAATCAATCAAAGTAAAAATATGCAATTTAAAAACTGTGAGTGGAGCTTTATTAGCAAATATTGTTGGTTAAAGAAAGTGCTTGAAAATGTACACAGATACACTTTTTACATTTGCTTTGTAAAATCAATTGAGGTGGAACGAACAGAGCAAATAGAAATGCAAATGAAGTGAAATTAATTAAAACAACATGATTAACTAAACCAAATAACAGGTTTTCTCAGTAGTACATTTTGATGAAAAAAAAAACTGTTGAACGTTGAAACTAATTTAAATGGAAATCCATCCATCCTTCCATTCATCCACCCATCTACACACACACAGACACACACACAAACACATACCCGCAGCCACATTTTTAGACAGTTATTTCTTACCTATAACCACATTTTAGCAACATATTCCAACTACATTAATATACATTTCAACTCAAACGTGTTTTCTGCTTGAAATTGATACATATTCGACAAAAGATGCATAAATCCGTTTAATGGACAGCTTGGCAGTTTCATCATGAAAAGCTTGGCAGCTGGATCTTTTGAAGAGTGAGACAAATTTTTATAAAGCTCGCCACTGTGTTCTTTTTTCATTCTTTGATGTTCAAAAGTTCTTTTTTGTGCTTTGGATAAGATTGAAAAAAGGAACATCAGAAAGAGCCCATCCATATGACCGAAGAAAATCATTTTTAGATTTCCTACTCGAGAAACGCACAAAAGTTCCCGCGCCGACATGAAACGCCTAGTGAACACGCGTGACACATCCAGACTCGCTTGTGTCGGAGATGCGCAGAGGATCTCAAAATAGTTGTTTAGAGTTTTAAGTCGCCGCAGTTCTGACTTTCAGAGGGGAAAAAAGTGCAGCAATTTCGTCTCTTACCTGGGATTAGAGAGAAGAAGAGGGTTCATCTCTTTCTGATAGTGATGGCCTTGTTCGACTGGCTGTGAACCGCAAAGAGGATAAGTACATTTATTATCTGGTTCATGGGCCAAACCTGCCCAGGATTAGATCTTGCATCACAGAAAGTGCAGCAGTGGTGTTCTATATCGCGCACGTGACCGAAAAACATGAAATCAGCTTTAAGCAGAAGCAGATAAGACGCTTTGGACGCTCTGCTCCTCGGGCCTGAAGGGGGCAGTGTTGCTGTTTTCCAGCCGGCTAATTTGCAGCAGCATTAGCAGTGGCAGCATCTTTCAAATCAACAGACAGTAACAACAACTGATGGACTGACGGAGTCCAGCATCGCAATACCGAGAGACTGCGTTTCACTCTAATTAGTGCTCTGGCGTACACTTCGTCGCGTTGCTTCATCTGAAACGTGCTTCTGGCTCCACGAAAACACACGATTCATTATACGTTGGTATTTGCCGCGATATTAGTTCCATTTTTCATCATAACCTTAAAAAACGCGGTTAATTGTCCAAAGTCGTTACCATTTATTCCACTACGTTATTCTCCTAGCTTTTAATCCATAACGGTTAATGAAACAGACATCCCCCATATGTGCGATAAATAACCTTCAGCTTGAGAAATACGCCGGCTTGGAAATAAGATTGCAATGTTTATCCTGTCATTGGCTAACGATCATTACCACGAGAACACGTTGCTTAACGCAGCCTAATGACAAAGGGGGGGTTTGGAATGTGCCACGCTGCACTCAAGAGCGGCCGGAGAGGTTGGCTGATGTGATTACGAATGCGGTAAATGTCCGCGCACGTGTCTGTGTGTGTGCCGAGAGCTCACCAAGGAAACGCACTGAGTCCACGTTGAAGTATCATCACTGCTTTCACTCAGTCCGGCATTACAGTGGTGAACCTGCAATATCAAATACGGCCAGTCACCGATATCGAGCTAATACGTTTACAGACGCATTAGCAAAAGCCAAAACGCTGTTAAAATGGCGCCAGGGTTATCAAATGTCACGGAAATCTCGTTTTCTTCCCACCTGTGATGCACTGAGACCAAAGCTTCCATCTTGCTCCTCATCGTGCTCACGTTTCAAACTAGCCAGCATCCGGAGCTCATCTTCCTCTTCTGTGGCCGCACACCTGCTGGAGCCCAAAGGTCGAACCCCGCCATCCAAACTCACCTATAAAGCCCCCGAAAAAAAATCTCATTACTCCATCAGTGCCACTTTGTAACGTGAGCGATCGTTAGCGGGTATCGCTAATTAGCCAGCAATCAATCAAAGCATGCGAGCTAATTGGCACCCCCATTAAGGCCAAGACATCAGCAGGGATGGCCGCCTGCTGCTGCGGAATCTACTTTATAAGCCCTAGCTGGATCCGCGGCCGACCTTGCAGACTAGCTCCTTCAAAGATGCAGGCCATGGTGAAAAGTGGTGTTACGGAGCCGGTGTAATAGCCCCTGGTAATTTCCACATCAGACTCATTTAAAGCGTTTCGTTAATCACCGTTTCCGTCGTGCTGAATGGTTCGTCGATGCCAGACTGGCAAACGCGCGTTAAACGATGAGCGGAGAAGGAAGTCTTAAGGCCTAAATGGAAAGCGGATAATTCCTCTTTTCTACTCTGAACGAGTCTCCACTAATAGTTCTTGATCATTTAGACCGGTGGTCCATCGTTCATGTGGGCCAAACCTTGGCTTTGCTGTGAATTTGGCGGACCACAAAATTACATGTAGATATTTGAAATCATTCTAGTTGCTGAAACGTGAGAAAAGAAATTGCTTCCAAAAACAGTTCTGGAATGTTTGAGTCAAGATTTGTGACATTGACTCTCTGCACAGAATGAAGATGATGGTGTGTAATCTGAGAACTTGACCCAGGTTTTGCTCTTCATCGCGGTGAAAGTTTGTTCACAAACGTTAGTGCTCACAAAAGACAAGCCAATTTTGGTCCATCCGTAGTTTGTCAACAGTTCAACATAAAACTATTCTCATAAGTATGTGAGGAATTGAAGAGCAGGCCACAAGAATAACTTCACGGATCGGATCTGGCCCATGGGCCGCAAGTTGGGCGCCGCTGATTTAGAATCAATTTACATGACGTAACCAATACTACAATAGTGATTTGTCACTCATTGATTACACTATGTAATTGCACAACTTTGCTGTTGTAATTTTTGCATTTGTTTTTTGTTGTTTTTCTTTATTTTTGCACATTTATTTTCATTGTCGTTGTTTCATTTTTATGTTGGTGTTTCTGCTGGAATTTACTGTCTTTGTTGTACTATTTCATATACAAGTACATCTATTAATATTATTTTGCAATTTTCCAACTCAATTATAGTATTATAAGTGTACATTGGAAAATGTATAATACTTGTAAATTACCAATAAAAATATACTAATAAAAACATTTATTAAAACTTAAAACAAGTGAAATTTAAACTTAGTTAAATCTACTTTTTATGATTCACCGCCATGCTTTACAATATATTGTATTTTTTTAAGACATCATACGAGTAATCCTGCGAGATGCCACTGAAAATTTCGGAGACCAAGTTAAAGCCAAAAAAGAAAAAAAAAAAAGCCCCAACCAAAAGCTCCTGAGCTCAACAGCAACCTTTGAGAAGTACAAATTTCCCCAGAGTTCCAAAACCACGAAAACAAAAGAACACTGTACCCGAGTCATTTGCAATACAATTTTCAAATCCATCAGAAATGCAAGGGCATAACCCACTCCCCTCAATCTGAAAGGATTCAGATTAAAATATCCAGCCTCTGGGGAAGATAAGAGCCACACCAGTTCTGAAATTACAATAAGAACCCAGGCCCTCATAAACAAGCCACTCGGCGGAAGTGCATCAATTCAGCTGAAGTGTGTGCTTGATTTGATCCCCTCTAACCCTGCATGGTTGGCAAGCTAGTTATGGACAAACACATTTCATCTGCATGCACACTGGCGATGTGACTTCTGTGGGTTCATCTTAAAAACAAAGCCCCGCTCGGAGCCGTTCCCTCGCACCTAAATTAACCCGAGTTTGGGCACGGAAAACTTCCTCGGGGAGGAGAGCTCACCTTGTGGAGAAGCGCATCGTTAGGAGAAAGCTCTCGGACGGACGCCCTGCTGATGGATACCCGGCTCTCTCCATCAAGCATTAGTCGCCGCGCCTCCGAGCGATGCAGTCTGCTCCCTTGTCTTGAAGGGCTAGGTGAGAGGCAGCGGGTTGGGGCGATGGGCAGGGGTTCGTGCCTTTTTGGTCCCTCGGAGACGTGTGCTGTGGAGGCCGGGCTCTTAATTGGCTCAGAGGGGAACTTTTGTGGGCATTTCGGAGCTGGCGAGGGAGCGGTGAGGGAATGGGCTGAATATCTATTGAGGAGATCAGTAGGCATTTCATCCTTTGAAGGAAAAGAGGGAGATTAAAAATGGTGGACATCAAATGTTCACAGTTAAATACACATACTGTATATAGAATTACACTATATATACTGTATGTATACACACACAGACATACACATTTTCACATTACTTATACGATTACAGAAAGTCTGTTCATAAAACAATATTTTTCTTTGGCTTTTAGTGTAAATTCAGTTTGAGTTGTTGGCTTTTACTGCTTTTATTGTTATTAAAGTGTGTAATATTTATGATTCTTAATAAATAGAGTGTTTATGTACAGCACTTACGCCAACTGTGCACAATTTTAAGGTCCTTTACAGATAAATGTCAATGACACTGAGAAATGTGTGTAAATACACAATGATACTGTAACTAATATCGATTGGCTTGGGTTCTTGTCTTAAGTTCTGTCATAATTGTATTGAATTCCTTTTTTTAAAATGCACTAAAATAAAAAGTATACTGTTTCCGTTCTTAAAAGAATCAATTGAATCAAATTATTTACATTGCTAAATGTCAAATTCTAGGATGCGTTGTCCTACTGGTGTAGTATTAGGTCAGTCATAATGTATACTTTATGTTACAACACGTGAAGAAAGTCTCTGAGAATAAATAGATGCAGAAGCAAAGAAATTTTTCGAAAAGTAAAAAAAATTACTTTTCTAAAAACTCGGTTATACTATTAAAAAGTCTGATCATCTGGTAAACCAATGGCAGCACATAATTTGGAACACAGCTGAGAACTATGATTAGAAATAAACCGCAACTATTCCTTTAATGAACCAAATCTTCCACTGCTGGGTCACGGAAAGCAGAAGCCAATCTTAGAGACCAATAAATAGACTCCATTTTTCATAAACTATCCAATTCACTTGTTTTTGGACTGTGGGAGAAAACCGGAGACCTAGAGGAAACCCACGCAAGCATTAGGAGAAGATGCTCCACACAGAAAGATTCTTCAAGAACAATCTTCTCAAGTCCCATTGCTGTGAGAAATTGCATTTTGCATTTTGAAAAGTGTGGGATTGACTCAGCTCCCATTGACCCCAGAAATGGAAAAGCAGTACAAAATCTATGGACGGAGTTGGACTTCAAAGCACCAAAAATCGATGGAAACATGGCCCTGATTTGTTGGATTCAACGTCTACCAACATTAAAGCTTCATTATTGCCGACACCAAGTTCGATTCTCCCCATGTCAGTTTACTAAACCCTTTACAACCAACGCAGCACCAACCACAAGATCAAAACCGCCCTTTTGTTTTCTCCCTCACATGCCAAACCGAAAAATCAAAACCAGAGATGTTGAAAAATCAATTTTCTCCCCAATAAACCCAGACGACACTTTACACACTAAATAAATAAAGAAATAAAGAGAGAGAGAAAAAAAACTTGTGATGGAATCATAAAGACATGATGCAATCCAAGGCAAGAATCTCCGAGTCAAGAACGCCAACGCTGTCACAGATGAAACGCCGTAATAGCCATGACGCGAGACAGTCTGGCGCGGGTGGAGTAACATCACAGTTACCTGTAATTAATCAGGCCTACGGAGCCCGGGAAACTTGTCCGGCTTTACTGTGTTTGGGAAGAAGATGTGCTCTTTAAACTGGTGAGGTTTTTGATCTACACTAATGGCCTTAAACAGCAAGCGTCACGTTAATGATGACAACCCCAGTGAAAGGCCACGGAGTTTTTGTCTCCTTCACGTCCCCAGGAGGCGCCGTTTCGAACATTTCAACTCTTCTTTCGCTTCTGGGGGAAAAAAAACGTGTCACTGACGGAATGCGTGTTGGCGAATCGTGAAGTCCTCACGGGCCTGACGCTAAAGTGAGTGTGTTTAGTGAGCGTCAGGCGGAATTTCAATACATCACGGCTTCATCTATCTTCTGATGACAACTCCGTGGCATTAATAGAAGTCATTAAGCGAATATAATCACCTTTGCCAGTCGTGGTGATTTAATACGTCTCTGGTTCAGGTTGCGGAGGTACAACATAAACAAACCTCCGAGTTTCCAAACCAGTCATTATTTCCGCCTTCCATCTCCAAATTGCAAAGAAAACGAAAATCAAGCGCGTTTTCGTGGGGGGGGGGGGGGGGGGAAAAAACGGCGGGAAAACAAAATTCATCAGGGCGAGAAAGGAAGGGGAAATAAGCAATAAAACTGTCAGCGGTATCAATCAAAAATCTCTAATTAAGTGCTGCAGAACATATGCATGCCAGAGATAAGACTGATTTCCTAAGAGAGAACAAACAGACTGTGAGTAAATGAATGGTGCTCCTCTCATTGGATGCAGAACTGAAGAGCATTGAGAAGCTCATTGCTCGCTCGTGAGAAATGAACTGAAGAAAACGGATGATTTTCTTCGCAGACTAAACCGAATGACAGGACCCTGGGGGGCCCAATCAAGTTGTGTATTATTAACGGATGATGCCACTGGATCATTCGTCCTTGGTGGGAGACTCGCGAAAGAAAGAGAAGAGCGCTAACAACACGTGTAAAAGAGAAAAGGAGAATCGAAGCTAATTTTGAATGCGCGGATGTCTGCGTGCGTCTGTGCTGGCGGAGGAACGCGGATTATTTCTACAGGTGTTTCCACAAAATCGACACGGGTTGCAAAACAAAACAGCGCCATTACATGAACATAAATACAGATGTTTTTCGTTTTGTGGTGTTTTTTTTCGTGTCCGAGCTTAAAAAGTGTGATATTTCTTTGGGAAAATGTTTTTTTTTTCATTCGTATTGAGTCAACTGTGCGGAAAAAGATGACGTCAAGAAATTAATTCTTCTTAAAATAATATTCTTCTCTGTCCTGACTAAAAGGCCTATTCATGCATAAACACAGGTATGATGAATTGTGGGTAATATGTATTAAGTTAATTACTTTAATAAATTGGCTAACTTTGCCTGATTGGTTGGTAAATCATTATTTTATTATATCATATATCATATTATACTCTCTCTAAAAATATATTCATATTTTTGTTTATTTATGTGTGTGACCAGTCTTTTAATTGTCTAATTTAAAAGTGATTGTGACATTTGTTTACAATAGATTAACATTTGTTTTGCTTTTTTCATTCACAGTCGGTGGCAGGAAAATGTAAAAAAAAATTAAAAAAAATAATAATTTGTCTGATTGCAAACTAAATTAATGTGTTAATAAACCATAATCAAGGTAATTCACAAAAAGTCATGTCTGCAAAATGGAAAATGTATTTTTTTATACATACTATATTTGCTTCAAACTGACACGAGATTTTTTATACTTTAATGGGTATGACTGTAGCACTGAATAAAAGCTGAATAAATATAATAACACATTTGACAAAAACATACAAATTCCTTAGCGATTTCAAACGTGCCTCTTCCTATTCCAAACAAAACCTCCCATCACAATAAATCGTCTATTTTCAGACCCATACGTCTCGCTGCTTTATTACTCAAGTGAGCAAA
>SOMO01000316.1:107751-121775 GCA_028128575.1 Paedocypris carbunculus
TACTGTATATAAAAATAGCATATAAAAGTGCTGTATATAAAAAATATATATATAAAACAGCAGTTACTATTTTTTTTTTACTGTGGGGCAAAAAGCATCTTTATTGTGATGAAACAATACAAGGCACCAGGCAGACCTAGTTTCCCGTTTCAGAAACCCACCAGAAAGGATGTGAAGTGTGTTGTGTACGTTTAAGGTCTTCGCTTCAGGTCAAATGCGGCTTAAATGTTGCAGAAAATGGGAAAACAAGGCTGATTTTCTCTGCTTTCTTTCTCTCCCTTTCTTCAAATACACAGTCTGGAAACCACACCGCATGTTTCTGTGAGTTGGCTTTCCAGTTATTTAATTGGAACAGTTAACCTACAAGCCATCTTTAGGTCAACCTCGGCAATATCAGCTCGCTCGGCTAACAGGCTGTTTTCATGAAAGCGGTCGAGTAGCTTTTCTCAGCTGGGGCTTTAATGCTCTTTTACAATCCGGTGACATTTGAAGCGCCGTAAGTTTTAAGTCTTGCGCGTTTTGGGCTTTTCCGAGACGAGCCAGAATGCACTTGAACCTTTCATGCGCTCGCAATCATCCCTGCGCCAGGAGCATTCCGCCGGCTTTACATCTTTACCTTTTCCCTTTCTTCCAACCTCTTTCCTCCGCAAAAGCAAATAAAAGCTTGACAGGTGCGGAGACAATTACGGAGCATCCGTAGCCCAACCCCGTCTTCGCCAGGCAGACACGCATTCTGCAACTCATCACAAATAATGCGATAAGACCCAAAAGGCGTCCTCGGGTTTGACTGATGACCTTCCCTTCCCAACATACATTATCTTCGCATTATTCAATTTGGAGACGGTAGATTCCTTTTGGCACATTTTGCCAAATCTGGGACAGTAATATCCAAATTAGAATTGTTTATGCAGCTTCATAGCGGTAACCCATAAAGAACCCTGCTAACTTTATCAAAGCGGGGCTTTTGTCAGCTACAGGGGGTGAATAAAACAACAGAACCCCCAACAATATATTGATCTCGCCAACCTAATAAGCAGCGGGGCAAGTCTTCGCCTCCCCACAATCTCCAGTAGAATATTGCACAATCCTTCAAGTAGAAAAGCCTCCAGTTGTAAGAAAGATAGTGGTGGGAATCCATTTCTCACTTTGTGCTTAGTTTAAAAGGCATCTGGAAGTTCATGAAATCACTCCTACTTTGTTTGGAGCCATTTTTTTGTTGGCGGACTGGAATGCGGCATGATGGAGCGGAACGCGCCCGCACTCCCTGACACGTTTACAAATGGGCGCATTCTTAGACTTCCTAAAATCCCGACCAGTACAGACGGAGGGAAGCAGACTTATTAGAGCATACTTTTCTACTTCTCTTGGATACCGAGCGTATGAATCGCAGCTGTGCAGTAAACCACAGCTGCGTGAAAGCGTATAGTTATCAGCTTCGTGTTTGGTTTCAAGAAGGAAAGAAAGTGAGTTTTGGTATTATGTCCACTAGGGACCGTATCGAAATTGTGCTCTGCGTTGACGTTACACCCAATAGTCTTCCACAACTTTTGTTGTAGGTCTAAAGCGGGCAAGTCTAAAGTCTGGCCCGGGGGCTAATTCTGACCCCTCTTCATATTCTCACTGGCCCGCGGGCTCTCTCAGATAATCAATAATATCCGGGCCGCCAGAAATCACGTACAATATTGCTTTTACATTTCAGCACTGAGACGCGCATCATGTGTTTAAGAGTTGAAGCCTTTGCGAGATGGCAACTTTAGTAAACAAAAGACGATTTTTGCTGAAATATGAAAGGCAGAGTGACTTCAAANTGGGTTTCTGTTCAGATGTTATGATATAATGTTAGATATTCTTATACACATTATTATTATTATTATTAGTATTTAAACTCAACCTGTTACTAATCAACAAATTTGGTGGTGGTCTCTATTTCAACCCTTCCGATGAGAAACAATTAAGAAAACGTATCATTTGAGATTTCATTAAACTGAAAAACTTAATTAGATTCAAACATGTTTTTTGCATTGGCTAAGTAGTGGATAGTTAATTCCTTTCAAAGTATTTTAAATTGGACCAAAGTAAAGTGATTAGGTGTAATCAGTTGAGGCAAAATTTTGCCTTTGATCCAACGAGACACTTTTAACAAGCTACATTTTCTGAATGTGGCCTTTGAAAGAGCATAAATGGCCGAGCTGAAGCAAACGCAGTCTTTCAGAACTCCAAAAAGGAGTAAATGGGTTCTTCCGTTGGATTCTTGTTCTAGAAACACACACACACAGATTAGGAACAGATCCAGAAGATGCTCAAGCTTGTGATCTTACCTCACGTCTCATGATGGTCTCGATCGACACCTCAGCGTAATACAGCTCTTCACGTTCACCTGCTCAGAATGATAAGACATCACTTCAGCTTCCTGAAACAACTCCAAATCATTTCTGTGCTTTATATTTGAATTCTGCGGACGTCTACCTGCGCATTTTTTGCAGAATAAGGAACGTTTCTTCAGAACAATGATGGCCGACGTCAAACACAGCAGCAGGATTATTGGCAGCGCTATAAAAAGTGCCAAGTTGAGTTCTGAAAAACAGTTCAAACTGTAAGTAAGTAAATAAATTCTGTAAGTAGAAAAAATCTGTTGAGGTGAGTTTTAAGTCTTTGTAAAGAGAGTGAATGGGTGAATTGCAGTGATCAAAGATCGATTGATTGAGACTAGTATAGCATATCAAATGTAATTTAAAACGACTTTCTGACTTATTTTTGTGAAGGTTGTCAGGGATTTTCAGAGAGAAACTTATTTTACTGAAGCCAAACAAAAACTAAACTTAAAGCAAGGGAGCTCAAACTTTAATTTTCAACTCAGCCAGAATGTCAGTCTTCCTAAGTCCAAAATGTTGTATTCCCGATATTATGGTCAGGCGTGTAAAGTACTTGAGTACAATTTAGGAATTTTTCTAAATTTTGTAAACATTTTTTTAGATTTTTTAGTGTTTTGGCTACTTTGTACTTGTACCGAGTATCAAAAATATTTTAAAAGCAAATTTAAAATAACAATAAGCAAAGTACTAATAGAAGTACAAATACTATGCTCAGTGTTTCACTGTCTAAATAATTTGTTTCAATTTCTTTACGTGTTTTGTACTTTTTTTTCTCTTTTTAAGAATCAGCTGTATTACACATATGTATACATATTGTATATTTACAAAATGTACAAAAATTCCTTAAGTGTACTCTAGTACTGTACACCTCTGATTATGATAAATGATGTTCTTCAGAGAAACACTAACATAGAAGATTAAAAAAGGAAGTTTCCAGAGTTCAACACAAGCTCAAAAACATTTGACTTTTTTAACATTTGTATAAAACAACCAAGATCTTCTTTACCTGAGTTCGTTTGGCACATTTGAGAGGCGTTGAGGTGTGTGTCCTGGTGTTTGATGGTGTTGTTTGACACACAGGTGTAAGAATCATTCAGACTGTGGATCTCCAGAGGTAAATATCTGTTGAGTTTAGTCACACTGATGGAGGAGATCAAGCTCTTTCCTTTGTACCAGGACAGGGTCATGTTGCTCACATTCTCCACTGAACACACCACCTCACACACTGATGAAGAGTCTGAAGAGTTTGAAGGGATTCTGATGATGACGGGAACAGGAGGACGAGCTGGAAAGATACAACAAGAAATAAATACGTATTACATTCCTGAGAGCAACATGTCATGTGCAGATTGTTAAAGAATACAATTACAGTAATATAGTTTTGAAATATTATCAATATTTTTAAAGTTAAAACTCATATTACACCACAAAAAATACAAGTTGACAAGCTGAAGAATCTTGAAATAAGACAATGAATCATTTTTTTTTTTGAAAGATTAATTAACTATTTTAGCATTAAGAGTGAGATATTTGCTTATTTCAAGAAAATAGGACTTGAATTTTCTTGCTGAGAAAAGAATGCTAATTCTGATGATATTTTACACTAAATCGAGACATTTTTCAAAGCAGACATTGTGTTTTAACACAGAACTTCCTGAAACAAGAAATGTCAAGTGAAATGTTCTTATTTTAAGAACACAATGTTCCTCAGTTTAAGAAAGTAGCTACTTTTATACATTTACAAGTTAATGAGAAAGTGCAGAAACAAATCTACCGTGTAACAAGATTTTTTTTGTCTGTTAAGTAACAGTTTCTCACCCCATTGGCAGATAATTTTACTTGATTTATTTTTTTTTTTTTACTCATTTTGTTTATTTTTTTTTTCATTTTTTTCACATGGATTTTTTGCAGTGTAGAAATTCTACACTCCAGCCGATGTGTTTTTGCCGTTCTCTTTTTCTCAACTCACTGATCATGAAGAGCATCAATGTTCCCAAAGAATAATCTAGACATGTAGACAATTCTTATCTCTAGCGTCATTTTACATTTCACAATGACGATTTGTGGATTCATTTTAAATGGAGTTTTAATGTGTCTTTATAATTTCTTAAACAATTCAATTTGATGTAAAGTAAAACTTTTCTCTGTTACACTAGGCACGTATTTATATTTACAGCAAGAGTTTAAAAAAAACATTTGATGAAAACTGTTGTCTGAATACAGAATTTTTTTTATATATATATATTTTCAAATTATTAAAACAATTCTCTCACCGTAGACAGAAATCCAGAATTTCTTGAATATGGGGTATATGCTAAAGATTGATAGTTTATACAATCCAGCGTCTTCAGTTCTCATGTTTCTGATGGTCAGGGATCCAGTTATATTGTCCATCATCAGTCTGTCTCTGAACTGCTCAACAGGATCATATTCTGGAGGTTTGGGTTTGTCGATGAAAGCGATTCGAATCATTGGATATCTAAACGTCCACATTATGGGCTGGTCTGGGAATATTTCAGTGACATTAGAGAGAAGAATCACTGAATCTCCTTCAGTCACTGACATCGACACTGACGTCTCTTTAGCTTCACACACTCCTGATCAAACACACACAATAACCCTCATTAACACACATAAATCATCAATCGATCATCAAGTTTTTGTTTTGCATTTATTCGTGTGTCGTTGTATTTTTAACTAGGAGGTTATATCAGTGCTGACATGTTTTGCTGACTTGCTTGATGTTGCATGTTCTATTAGTGTTTGTTCTGTGATTAGATTCTCAAGATCTTTGCTCAAGTTTAACTTCAAGTTTATTTATATAGCACTTTTCTTAGTTCCAGACCAACACAAAGTCGCTGTGCGATCGCTTTGCTCTACTTAATTTTCACATTTTCTGCCAGATCATGATCATTTGTTCAATGGTCTTCCAAACTAGACAAGACAAATTAAAACCTCGGAATCAACATGCATAATAATTCCTCCTATTATGTTCGGGTCAAATTGAGCCGTTTTCAAAGATTAAAAATATTTTTAAAAAATACTTAAAGCCCAGTAGCTCAGTCTGTAGAGCGCTAGTGTTGAATCATGGGTTCAAACACATGGGTTCGATTCCCAGGGAAAGCAAGAATTTGTTAAATTGTAACAATTGTAATGAAATGTAAGTCGCTTTGGATAAAAGCGTCTGCTAAATGACTGTAAAGTAAAGTAAAAGTAAAGATTCTGTTCGGGTCAAATTGACCCGTGTTAAAAGTTTAATAATAAAAATTTAGAAGCTACAGCTGTTCGCCTTAGTGTGATCTACATATAAACTAACAAATGTTAAGTTCACATATTTGTAACGCTTACTACAGTACATGGTTTTGTTACAACAATGTTGGTGTTAATTTGACCCTTCAGACAAAATGGAAGATAAAAAAGACTAAAAAATATCAAATGCTATTTGTTTCTTTGTATAAATGAGACATAATACACTGCTGTCTCACACACACACATTCTATCTCTCTTTCTCTCTCTGATAATTCCACAACTTAAGCCTCCTTAACCAGCACACATTTACAATGTTGTGTAATGAAACACTCACCTTTCATAATTAACAAGATGAAAATTGTGACGTTAATAATTTCTCTCAACATGTTCGCTGAAAGTTACTTGCGGAGTAAAAGTATTTGTAGCTTTCTTGACAATTACGATCCTCAAAAAACCCTAGAACAAAATACAACAGATGAAAACGATTTTTGCAGACCTGTTCACAACTCACTGACTTAGACAATACAGGTCTCTCTCTTTCTCGCTCTCTCTCTCTCTTTCCGTCTGTCTCTCTCTCTCTCTTGTGTTCTCCTTGTAGAGTCTCTGGAGAAAGTGACAGATCTGTTCCTGTTTCTTCCTCTGGTTCTTGTTTTTATGTGGTCTAGTGGGCTGTGGTGAGTGTGTCATCTGATGGTTGAATCAGAATCCGTTTTCATGGCCAAGTGTGTGGGCAGCAAAAATAATTAAATTCAATTTTGTCTTTTTATACAATATTTAAAATATGTATTTAACCATTTTGTTATTCGTATGATTTAACTTCTTTAATTCTAAAAAGTAAATAAATACAAAAGGTTTTACTGATGATTGCTGTTTGTTTTTTATGTTTAAAACCTTAAAGCTCAAATACCTTAAAGCTGGAAATCGATGGAATGTAGTCAGTGGGGACACTCAGTGGGGTCAGTGGGGACACTTCACAATTTGGCTGTGAGCTAGAAAAGAAGGGTAGATTCTGAAGAGAGTTTGATAAAGTCATAGAGTATAAGTCAGAATAGTGAATGGGACATTCTGCAAATCATCATACAAATCTAATCAACAAATTCGTACGCCAAAATTGGAGTCAGATAAAATGAGGCAAAACTATGGTAAATTTAACCTAAATCAATCTAAGCAGTTTAACTACTGCTAGTTTAACTTTAAAGTAATCTCACAATACGATATTATCACGATATGACCCTCACGATACGGTATTTACAGTATCACAATATCCTGTAGAAGCTCACGATATTACAGAAGATATATACATAGTTAATTAGGCCTTTTATTGTCGTATTTTAGAACAAGGACAATAGAAAACTCTGGTCACACTAATTCCAAACAGCAAAAATCAAGTGAAGTCAGAAACAGCAATATACTAACAATAATAACAGCAATATACTAATATACTAACACTAATCACTTCAAGCTATTCTTTTCAACAATTGTAAAGTAATAAGGAATTGTCACTGACGTCATTTCCTCAATGAGCAAACAAAGCTGAAATAAACAAGCCTATTAAAAACAGCCAGACAAAAACTTAAATAAAAGTTGACACCACAACTGCCATAAAGTAAACAACCTGAATCTGCACGGTAGTGTGGCAATGCTTAGATACACATCTGTTCATCACCTTTTTCCCTTTAGTGTTAGTGGAAACGGCAAAACCCAAATGTTTCCACAACATCTGATTTAAAGGATTAAGGGGCTCTCGCAATCTCAACATCGGGATTTTCTTCAGAGTTCACGCTGTTTTCGCTGCTTTCTGCCATCTCGACTGGGCGGATGTGGAGCGTGTGCAGTGTAGGCACCTATTGGCTAAACCGCAGCGCAAAGCATCATGGTATACGGTATGTAGTCGCTAATGACTTCAGAACTATTGTTTTTTGACTGAGATGTTCCATTTATTACCGTATTTTTTGGCTTATAAGTCGATCCGCTTATTAGTCGACCCCCCCAGTTCAGCTGTGAGATGTGGCATTTTGTGGTAAGGGGGTCTTCTCTTAAAAGACGGGGGAAAGAAACGAGAGAAAAGTGAATAGGTAGAAATGAGTAGAAACCCAATTTTGCATTTCATATAAAGTCAATTCCGGTTATTTGGGGCCCATCGGGATACTAAAGCACCGGGCACGCACCCCCTTCCGAAATAAGATGAGAAGCAACCCTTAAAATATCATCACGTTATTTTTTCACAACTTAATAAACGACCTGTTCAGATGCTCTTTAAGCCTATAGAAATGATAAAACTATTCAGACATTCTTGGTGGTAAAAGAAGCACAAAATCAAAATAACCCTGTTTATTTAGGTTGGTATTAATCTATTTAAGTTATTGTTATTTATGTTTAAGGTTTAATTCGTTATTGGTATGGTTCCATTATAATTTTAAAGATTTGTGGGAAAACTGCCCTGCCCCTTTACAGTTTTTCTCAATCGCTAAGACACTGAATTCTATTGTCTGAACCAAATTCTCAATTGCTTGAACACACTGGTCAAATCAGTCACTCTTTTGACAAAACCACAAACTCTTTTCACCTAGTTAAACACAACTAGCCAACACATTTTCATTGAGATTCACCTGTAGAGCAGACCACACGTGACACAAGTCAACCACAACTAAAGCACTGCTGTCACCGTCTGAACACTACAACTTAAAATACTTTTATTTTAAGTAATACTGATACTACTAGTAATACTGATAATACTTTTGTCCGATGATGTGAGGGACAGAAACATATGTAAAGTAAGTTATAAGTGAAAATTGGTTTCTGAGGCTCTACAAAGGATGGAAATCTGAGGAAGAGTGTGTGAGAGAAGGTTGAGGTGTTCAGCAAAAACAAAGACTTAGATATCTATTGAGCAGTACGTACATTTTGACAACAGTTACTGTACGACTATATGTTCTATAGAGCTGTAAGTCCTGCCCATCCGTAAACTCAACTGTATTTATAGAATGAAAAAATGTCTAAGTAAGAAAATGTGAGAACATTTACTTTAGCTCTATATACTGCACCACACCACAGTACACTGTAAGTAAATACACTTTTCACTACATCACTGTACTGGAATATTGTAATGATGGGTTGGTCTAACGATTTCTAGGATCAGTGTATATTTTATATAACTTTGTTCTCATTTTGGGGAATTGAAGCCTGACACACGGGGTGTGTGTTCTCCCCGCAACAAGACCCTAGTTTTTCAAATGGTCCGTTGAACAAAGCCATTACTGTAAACTAGGTGAAATTCAGCAGAAGATCAGTTAGGACCATAAACATTTGGAGAATATCAAGTCTCAGTGTCAGTCTCTCTGTTGCCGAATCTGTCCTTATGCACAACAGACTGCAACAGTACATGAAAAATTTGCACACACTTCAAATTACTTAGTAAACGCACAATATTTCAGTGTGTCTTTTTGTGCTAAATGCAAAGGTTTTCTTTGTTTTGCAATCTGATTTTATATTACAGTAAACAATAAACTTTTATTTCTCCTGCTTCATGCTCTGAGCGTTGTGTTTTGCATTTTTCTGAGCAGTGTTTGCTGACTGCTCACTAGTGCTCTTCATTCTGATGGACCTGAGACACGATTTGATCACAGTTCAGTTTTGGGCTCAGATTGAACTGTTTTGAGGTGAAAGATTGGTTTTGCAAGAAGAGTTTGATGTTTTGTGAATGTAGCTTGAAAGGCGGGGGGGGGGGGGGAAAGGGNCGCGCACTGTTCTGAGTAAAATATTTTCTATTTCGGTAGACCGCGCGTATAAGTTGAGACCCACACTTTGAGCCCGAAATGTTTATGAAAAATCCTCGACTTATAGTCGAGTAAATACAGTATACCGTAATGACGACGACGGTATATAGAGACATTTTTAATACCGCGATATCGCAATATCTCCAATATCGTTACATCTCTAGTCGAGAAAAAGACTCGAAAGGGAACTAGGTTATTTTGTAACCCTCAGTACCCTGAGAGGAGGGAACAAAGACCCTAAGTAAGTTGCCGCAAGGGAATCGATGGGACTAGAGGTGACTGGGGGAGGATTTTTATCCGGTAGTTTTGTTCTGAGGATATGCCGGTCAGAGCACGCGTCTGGCTTGTAGGCTCCGCCTCCGAGGGGCGGTGCTCTGTCGCCATTGGTTGCAGTTGTCACTGTGTCATTCTATTAGCTTCATGCTTCTGTCAGAAATTCCTATACGTAGTGTCTTCATTTTTTCCTCTCAGGGTTACATAAGTAACCGCAACCTCTTATAGACACGTTCATTCGTGATTAGTATGTGAACTCATTAGTTTGAATGAACTAGATTAGTTTGAATCTCATTTTCTTTTGTTTGGCCGACGGATGAAGTTGAAAAATGTTGTGGTTCAATGGAAGGAATCTGTTAATTCTGTGTGTTACACTGTCGATTATCAGCGGTAAGAGTTAAAACTTTTTTCTTAAATTAACAATTTCTCCGATCATTTCAGGACATGTATCTTCTTGGTGGTGACCATTGCAAATTCCTTTAGTGTTGTTTTAACCATTTATTAGGTGTTGAAAAAGTATTTCTAAGGTGTTACATGTTCTATCTTTCATAAGTAATAGTGTGACATGATTTTATTATTATTGTTTTATTTCCATGCATTATTGAATATTGCATAAGCATACTGTTGTATCAGTGTCTCTATGGCAACTTGAGGCATTTAAATGTAATGTTTGTTTACAGTTTAGTTAGTTACCGGTTTCACTTGTTTTCACACTGTTATTAAAAAGTCTCTTTAGCCAATTTCTTTATCCTTTTCGGCCAATCTCCTTCTGTAGTGTGACCGCAAACAAAGACTTTTCTACACACTCACTGTACACATTTTGTATTATCGCTCACTCGCATAAAAAGTGGTTACTGTTGGTGGTGAACCACTCTGACTTTGTTCGTTCAGATCACATAAATGGGAGTTGTGGTCCAGTGGTAGGGGACATAGTTGCGCTCAAAGGGAACCCTGTAAACATGTTTCATCCACATCTTTTGGCGCCGGAGAACTCTTGTCTATTGACATCATCAATGCTCTCAACATTGACATTACGTATCGGCAATTACTTTGCTTTGTCTCTGATCTGCCGGAGTCTGATGAGGCTGTTCTCACGAACTATATCCACAATGAGGGTTTCTTGTGCTGCTGTAAATATGGCAACCCTCCCACCTCTACGTATGTGGCATTCTTTCAACTGCAGTAACAACTGATTTGCAACCAATAAACTACTTTCACAGGCTTGCAAAACTGTATTGTGACAAACAAAGCAATAGAGTACAATACATGTTGTGTTGTCTGAATACCCTGATAATGGTGGCCACAGTGAACCTACTCAGGTTCAGCCATTGTCATGCCATGGACAATGACATGGCCAATGTTGCTCGCATCTCATCCTCGAGGTTGTCTTGCTCTTCCTCTTGGACCTTCTCCTCTCCCTTGTTGGCCTCCTGCTGTTCCTCGTTGGCCTGCACCTCTTCTTCCATGACCAGCTCTTCTCTCTCCTGTGACTCGAATTTCTCTTCCTCTGACTCTGCCTTCATTCGTTGTGTTTGTTTGGAATCTTCAGCAAACTTTCCACTCTGAACTTGTTTTTATACATGTAGTCACAGCATTAGCAACAAGTGTCTTCCATTTTGAGTTGTTGTGTGTAGTGAATGACGTCAGGCGTGTTCATTGTGTTCAAATATTGCTGACTGTGTCAAGCATTTTGCAAATTATGAGCTTTCATTTGAGAATATGAGCAGAGTTCTTTTGCAACTTGTTTTAGCAAGGACAAATGTGTTTAGAGTTATGAGGACAGACATTGTGTTTTGTGAATTGTGTCTTCATGTAAAATGTGTTTATGGTATTGGAGAATGATGGTTAGATTTGGTGAATGTGTTTAGATGACTGGTCATTTGGTTTAGGGGATTGGCTTTTGTGTTTTAGCATTTGAGAAAAACTGTAAAATGTCATTTTACATAAATTTGAATTGTAAATTTCTGTTATTATTTGAGGATTTTAAACTTGCAGTTATGCTGCTTCATTTTAGCATTTCTAAGAAAAGTACTAAAATGAATGTTTTGTGGAAAAAATCTAGTGTCGTGCTATATCTTAAATCTTGTGATATTATCAGTCAAATGTTTTAATTGGTAAAGCTTTTCTATTTTAAACCTTGTTTAAAACACCTTATGTTTGCTCAATGTGTTTCAGGAGTATGTGGAGATAATGAGACGGCAAAGCCAGTGTCAGTGTCAGTGTCAGTGACTGTAGGAGATTCAGTGGTTCTTCACCCTAATCTCACCGATTCACTCACAGACACCCGGATAATGTGGATGTTTCAGGATCATCGAATCGCTTACACCGGAGGAAACACTCTACAATATGCTAAAGCTGCTGAGCAGTTTAAAGACAGACTGATGCTGGACAATATAACTAGATCCCTGACCATCAGAAACATCAGAACTGAAGACGCTGGACTTTATACACTAAAGACTATGGACGTCAATCCCATCGAGAAGACATTCAGAGTTTCTGTTTTCGGTGAGAGACAAATCATACTCATGTTTTAATGTGCATTGATTGCTTACTTTAATCGTTTTAATGTATTTATCTATTTATTGCCTCCGGCTGTATACCACAAGCCAAAACATTAATTAAGATTATTTATAGATGCAAAATCTTCAGTATTTATGTTAGATTCTGGGACTTAAATTTGAAAAAAAATATTTAAAAAAATAAATAAAAACCTCGATTATTTTAAAATCACACTTTTAATACATAGTTTGTCCACAAGGTGGTCAGCTCCATTGCTTTTCCATTACAGTGACCACTAGGGGAATAAACGATTTTTAAGCTTTCCTTTAGTGACCGCGCAGAAAAGGGTTAGAAGAGAAGCGAAGAAAGGGCAAGTCAGAATTTTGAAACACTTAAGTCATTTTTATGACATGTTATGTCAATTATTGGGATCCTTAAGGAACCTGCAATCTTTGTTTTTATCATCATTAATAGTTCAATCAAATCACACCTGTCTTACTCTTCTCACACAACATGCATTTTTCTGCATTTTATTTGACTGAAAGAAAAAAAAGATACTAATATATACCATTTATTTATTAATAACTACTACTGTTTTAAATCAAAACTTAATTGATATAGGGTGTTTTTGTTTCTTAACCTTTGTTGTTTAGCTCGTGTGTTGTGATTTATCCCTTTTGTCAAGTCTTTAACCCCCCAAACAAACGGATCTAGCTCCCCCGATGGCCACTCTGTGTATGTGCATGCGCTAGGCTGATGAGGGTGACGTTGATTGTTTAATAATTAAATGACGAATCATCAAAAACAAAGACTAAACTAATCATTAGAATTCACACTACAAAGAGCATCACGAATATTCAAATGGGCAATAGTCAAACGAATATTGAATAGTCAAACTTCAATATAAATAAATATAATATAATGGACGTCTCCCAATACTCATATCAGTACATATATACAAGTGATCAACGTCGTAATCGAAAGCTAAGTTCATTCATAACTTTGTGTTAATTCACAGGCATCAAAACTGATTTGACAACGGCCTCCAGTGGTAAGTCACCTAAACTCGCTTATCTGACCCAAAGCTGTATTGTTTATGTCTTAATCTAATTCTATAATACGCAAAAACCTGGTCAAATTGGTTTAATAATTACTTTGGGCTTTAGCTTATAAATGTTTAAATACAATACACACACACGGAAAAAACACCAGAAAAGACGTTTAGACGTCATAATAGGCCACGCCTACAGTAGCCACACCCCGTGATTTAAACTGTGATCCCAGGACTCTAGTCAACGTTTAACTGCACATCATTCGGACTAAACTCAAATGTTCCAAAAATACGAGGGTTAATACAAAAGTAATAAGTTAAAGGTGATAAAAAAATCTTGTTGGAAAGACCTTCAGGCCACAAACTCTTGGTTAAATATGTTGGTTTGTTTTGAATTGCCGTTACTTGTCTGCTTTCAGTGGTTAATTCTAGAAAGTCTTGACTGTCTGAACTGTGTTTTTCAGGAACCACCGAGAAGGAGAAGGAGAAGAAGGAGAAGGAGAACAAGACAGTTTCTGTGAAATGCCAGCCATTCATTCTGGTGTTGGGATTGATGATGGTGCTGCTGGTGGCTGGTTAGTCTGTCGGTGGAAAAAAGCACAGCAGGAGCAGGCGAGTATTCACACGAAGCATAACATACAAAGCACAAATATTTACTCCCACAATGAGAGGTCTGAAGAACTAGAAAGATGAAATATGATATAATAATAATAATAATAATAATAATAATAATAATAATACATTTTATTTTAAGCGCCTTTCAGGACACCCAAGGACGCTGAACAGAATAAATAGGGACACAAA
>SOMO01000317.1:3955-18790 GCA_028128575.1 Paedocypris carbunculus
TCTCTCTCTCTCTCTCTCTCACACACACAAGCACACACACATACACACACACACACACCCACACACACACACACACACACACACACACACTGTTAGTAAGTATATTTAAGTGGTTTTCTCCTCTTTGGTTGTATTATTCTGCCGGTGACCCGAAATAAGTGTGTTGTGCGGCGGAGACGCGCGGACAGGTGCTGCGCTTGTCACCGCGCCGTCCGCGTTAAACACAGGCTCTCTGAAATAGCGCCGCGCGGATCAGAAAAGCTCTCGGCGACCATGAAAGGTAGAGCCGTATGTGGCGTTCCCGGCTATAAGCGTCGCTTAAGCTCCAGCCATCTCAGCCCTGCGGCACATGACGGAGCCCGAGCAGGTGAGACGGATCCTGCCAACTCCTCCTGCCGCATCCGTGATGGACACGCCGCTTCCTCTGCCGTGGGACACCGGATCACGTCAGCGTTTAATTCCTGTCAGCATCGTCACCTCTTGCTCTAATTGAAACGGGCAGCGAAGTTTCCAGACCTTTCTTTACTCGCCGCAGCGTGGTGAGAGAAAGGCTCCGGACAAACGTGAAGCTGTAAGCCCCCTTCTGCTTCCCCCCGTGGCTGTGAATATCAATACAAACATTGAAATGGTATTTGGAGAAATGAGACTTGATAAGGACTTGGCGGCCGTCTGCGGGACCCCCGGGACCCGCTGGTAATTAGGTTAGTGGGTTGTCAGTGTCAGGAAATTGAAAGACAATTCTAATCAGATTTCTGTTTCTAGGGAATCAAATAATTTGTATAAGGAGAAGAAACTGTTCAGAAGATAATGTGGTGTGTTCTACAGTCTTACAAACAGACGGAGAGCGTTAGTCTCTTTCAGATCAGAGGAAGTTTAACTCATCAGAGCAACAACAAAAAAAACCTGTTCATCTCTCTCACTCACTCACTCACTCGCTAGTTCTGTCTCTCTATCTAACTGTCTTACTCTTTTTACTCATTTGCACACTTTCCTTCTCTCTCACACTCACAGACACTTACACACACTGTCTCTCTCCCACATTGGGCCCGACATTTATTTTTGACCGTCGTAGTCACTTTGACAGACTGCCCACTGCTCCGGGTTGGTGTGTGTGTGTAAGTTAAATGGATGGTTAAACGCAGAGCACAATTTTGATGTGGTCCGTATTAACAAACTAACTCACTTTACTTGGTTACTCTCTCTCTCTCTCTCTCTCTCTCTCTCTCTCTCTGTCTCTCTCTCTCTCTCTCTCTCTCTCTCNTTTCTCACAAACACACATACACACACACACACACACACATTCTCTTTCTCTCTCTCTCTTTCTTTCTCTCTCTCTCTCTCTCTCTCTCTCTCCCTCTCTCTCTCTCTCTGTATCTCTTGTGTAGATAGAATATTTATTTTTAGAATACATCAGAATAATTACAATTGTGTTGCTTTTAATTTTACATTTGGTATTAGTAAGCTATACAATTTTGCGGTATAATGACACAAATAGCCTAAAATGTGTTTGCTGGTGTGTGTAGGAGTTCGTCTGGACCGTGTGCGAGGAGGAAGACAGAAGTACAAAAGGAGAATGGATGCCGAAAACTCTGCGTACCTGGGGCTCACACTCCCTCCACCTGCCAAAAAACCCCGTACGTAACACACACACTGCCTTCCCCTGCCATAAAACTCTGTACGTAACACACACACACTCCACCTGCTCAAAAAACCCTGTATGTAACACACACACCGGACAACACATGTCTAAAAAACTTGTACATATCACTCACACACGCACACACACACACACTGCCTTCACCTGCCAAAAAACCCTGTACGTAACACACACACACTGCCTTCACCTGCCATAAAACCCTGTACGTAACACACACACACTCCACCTGCCAAAAACCCTGTACGTAACACACACACACCGGACTACACCTGTTTAAAAAACCTGTACGTAACACTCACTAACACACACCCACACACACACACTACTTCCATATGCTAAAAGACCCGTACGCAACACACACACAAACACTACTTCCACATGCCAAAAAACCCGTACCAACACACACACACACACACACCTGACTTTGCGTGTCAAAAACAACCTTTATGCAAGACTCACTCACACACACACACACTCCCTCCACCTGCCAAAAATCCCTGTACGTAACACGCACTCACTCCCTTCCTCTGCCATAAAACCCTGTACGTAACACACACACTCCAACTACCAAAAAAAATCCGTACGTAACACACACACTCCGGACTCCACCTGTCTAAAAAACCTGTACGTAACACTCACACACACACACACACTACTTTCACATGCCAACAAACCCGTACGCAACACCCACACACACACCTGACTTCACCTGTTAAAAAACCCTGTACGTAACATTCACACACACACACACACACACTGACTCCGCCTGTCAAAAAACCCATATGTTACACACACATTCCCTCCACCTGTTAAATATCCCTGTACGTAACGCGCACACACACACACACACATAAAGCATGCCAAAAAGCTGTACATAATAAACACACACGCCCTCCACTGGCCAAAGTTACTTGTATGTAACACACCCGCATTTACACACTTTTGCAGTCTGCCCCAAAAACCTTTTAAACACTGTAACACACACACACACACACACTTTGTCCACCTGTCCAAAGCATTGTATGCATGTAACCCAGACACTCCCGCACACACGCTTTCTCACATCAGTGTGTGTGTGTGTGTTTTGTCAGTGACTAAAATCGTGTCTCATCTGCTGGTGGCGGAGCCTGAGAAGATCTACGCCATGCCGGACCCTTCCATGCCAGAGAGCGACATTAAAGCCCTCACCACGCTCTGTGATCTGGCTGACCGGGAGCTGGTGGTCATCATTGGCTGGGCCAAACACATCCCAGGTTAGAGGTCACACACACACACACATTCGACCTAAATACTACAAACAGGATAGAGTAACCCTTATTGTAATTGTCTGGAAGTGGCCGTTTTTTGATAAATCTAAAAACCAAATGAATAACTTAAAAATAAATGAATATCATTATTATTGTATTATTTAAATTACCGTATTTTCCGGACTATAAGCCGCTATACAAAGGTGCGGCTATTCTGCGGATTTTTTTCCACCACTAGGGCCGCTCTAAGCAGATATAATTTTTATACGTTTTAATCAGCAAAGTTGCTGGTGTTAAAATACAGGTTAGGAAAGGATCTATTTACTTACATACATGTACATTTACAATTGAAAATCGTTCTGTTCCTGTAGTAAATACAGTGAACCCTGGTTTATCGCGGTAGGTGAAAATCCGCATTTACGTATTTATTTAACACTTACTCAGACTTTTAAAACAATTTTTTCACGTTGTATTCTTTATTAAAGTAATGTTAACAAACATCTCAGTACAAAAATCACAGGAACAGATGTCTAGTAATAATGGCAAGTAAGTGTACATACTTGACAAAACATAAAAAAACGAAAGATTATTAAGCAGATACATACAGTACAACGAAACGAATGTCAAGCAATAAAAGAGTAAGTGTCTTATTGTTTTATGCACCACATAAAAAACGAAAAAATATCATGCTACCAATACTATAAAATTGCATACATTCATTCATTTAACGAATGCAAGCAAAAAAAAAATTATTGCACCATGTAAAAATGAAAAATTGTTATGCGTACAGTAATGGAACGAAATTTTCATTAATAATATACGTAGCACGCATGGCCGCGGGGATATTAATTTTTCAAAGTGTTTGAATGGGGGAATATCAGGCGCGAGTGCTGGGGCCGCGGGGGGACGTCCAACATTCGCATCTCCGTGCCCGACGCGTCCGCAGAGGCCCTTCTCCAGCCGCTACCAGACGCGCGAGAGGCGCAGGAAGACATCAGCAGACGTCGCGGTCGTGCACAAATATTTCGATATATTTATTTTATAATTTAGGCATACCTAATTAATAAATCCGCGAAGCCGTGAATCCGCGAACATATGTAATAAAGAAAAAAAATCTAATCCAAAAACATACATATCTGTGGCTTGCAAAACTCTCCAGGTTTCGACTAAAACCCTTGTTCCCTGTCAGGTAATGTTGTCCCCAGTAGTGTCAAGTGAACAACTGGAAAGGGAACTTTTTTTAATAGATTTTTCGAAAATAGAGCAGATGCGGCTTATATATACAGGTGCGGCTTATAGTCCAGAAAATACGGTATTTGTACGGATGTGTATGGATATTAAATGAATTAAAAATTATAGATTTTAAATCATTTAATTATACAAATTCTATTAAAAACATTTGTATTCCGTCAATAACATTCATCTTTCCAATAAAAAAATTACAGATTTGTTTAGTATCATATAATAAAGCCTCCAACTAAGTTCATGTTCCTTGTTTAATATTTATTGAGCCAAGTAATACGTGATATATAATATATAATAATGCGCACTGTCGCGTTATGTAAAAGGAATTTAAACCGTCACTCACTTCCTGTTGTTCTCACTGCAAGTAGTATCTTTTTTCTCATGTTGTTTACACATTTTCAGAAAGACAATGTCTTCACAATGTTGTTTTTATTGCTAATCCTAGTTAGATGTCTAGGAAAGCTGGGTTTGTTTTATTTATTTATTTATTTTTTTGCTCTGCTTTAAAAGTGTTTTTGAAATACTTTTAAAACCATATCTTATTTGTAATTACATTTTGTTTAATAAACCGAAGCTGACACATTGGAGTCACGTGACTCTGACGTCCCTGTCATCTCATAACTGGAAATACTGTACATACTGTAGAAAGCCAAGATGGCTGTGCCCATTAAAACTGTGCCACCACTAATTGGCTGATCTTTACATAAGCAAATTAGCTTTGTGTGTGTGTGTGTGTGTGTGAGCGTGTGAGAGAGAGAGTGAGCGAGAGCACACATCCTTACATGTTCACTTACACAAACACACGTAATCAAATAAACATATACACAAGCAATCACAACACACGTACACACACTCAGTCACACACAGAAATGATCAAACACACACAATCACAGAACAAATTAAACTGACACAAACACAAAATCTCAATGACACACTCACACATACACACACTTTCACAAAATCACCGAAATTAATACCATACCTACACAAAACAATGACACATTTCTTTCTTCATACGTTAAGGTTTATTTAAAGCAGGATTGTTGGGTTTTCTTGTCTGCTTGCTCTACACCGGACCGAGCGTCGACATCGTCTCACACAATGAAGGCGGGCATTTTCATGAGGCTCCAGACTCTAATGCATGACCCGCACACATCACGACGTTTGCTGTGTGTGACCTGCTCATCCCGCCAAGTCCATTCTGGCCCTTATTGATCCCCCTTCACATTGTCAGGGGCCCCGCGGTCCTGATCGCAATCTGTTAATGAACAGCCCGGCCGCTGATAAAGCAAATGAAACTCTTTTCCTGTTTTCCTCGTCTCTTCTTTTCCTCTGGCTCTTTTCGGTCTAACCGGGGCGGCGTCACCGCCGCTGATAGGCATCGCCGCTCCTCTCTTCCTGTGAATAGGGGAAGTTGGGGGTCAGCACTGATCAATACTGTAATCTATCGGCCCTTGAATAGTGGAGCTCTGTTTGGGCAGGAAGCATGTGGAGGTCAGGAGCGGCCTGAGTCGTGATGGACGCCTGTCAGAATCACAACACTGCAGTGTACGGACCAGAACCTTCAAACACGAAACCTTGATTTGGTCAGCATTGGCTTCATTGGTTGAGCTTAAGGTTGAGCTTAGTTATGAATGGGCAGATTTTTTTGTTAAGCATCAAGTTTAAAAAATGTCTTGCTTGTATGGCATGCAGAAGTCCACAGTGGTGCGTGTGAGATCAGTAGCTCCAACAACGAGAGACCAGAAGGTCACGAGAAAGTCCAGAACTTGTTTTTTGTCCAGATCTTGCTCTGAAACAATTTAACCTATTGAATTGCAAAGAAAGTGGGCCGATTGTTTTTCGAATGGTTCTGCAAAATCTTAATCAGAGATTGTTGGGCCGTTTGTTTTTGGATCACTTCACGACATTTCACTCGTACTGAAAAAACATCAAGGAATTAAACTTTATTTATGATGTTTTAATTGCTAATATACTAATGAAATTTTACACCTCAATGATTCTAAATGGCAGAACAAATTAGATTAGCATCCTGCAAATGGCGATAACGCCTCGTCCTCCCAAGAAATTCACTGCAGTAGAAAAAGATTTAAGATTACATATGTACGTAGTATGTAACAAGTATCGGTAAGTGTCCATTGAAATGTAGTGGAGTAAAGAGTACAGATGCTCAATCACAAAAGGAGCTTATATTTCTGATGCTTGACAAAGCATTTTTGGCTACTTTGTATTTGTACAAAGTATATTCCAATTCCTGAAGTACTTTACTTGAGGTTGGTTTTGTTGTCATTTTTAATTACACGCACATTAACCCACCTGTAGAAGGGATGAAAACTGCTGAGATGTTTCTGACCAGTATCTTCTGTGGCTTCAGGTTTCTCCAGTCTGTCTCTGGGTGATCAGATGAGTCTCCTCCAGAGCGCCTGGATGGAGATCCTGATCCTCAGCATCGTGTTCCGCTCGCTGCCGTACGAGGACGAGCTGGTGTACGCAGAGGACTACGTGATGGACGAGGAGCATTCGCGGCTCACCGGCCTGCTGGACCTCTACCTGTCCATCCTGCAGCTGGTGCGCAGGTACAAGAAGCTGAAGGTGGAGAAGGAGGAGTTTGTCACGCTGAAGGCCATCGCTCTCGCTAACTCAGGTATTTTTGAGACTAACGTTTTGTCTGGATTAAGACGTATTGTCGATGTTAAACATACAAACCGGACTGATTGAAACTGGAGATCACATGACATATATCTCAGAGTAAACCCTGCACAGATGCACTGTAATAAGTGGTGTAGGCGGGATTGCGTCTGATTGGCTGCTGTCTGACCTGATGACACAGATGAAGGACACTAACAAAGAAAGAGCAGCAGAGCAGTTTAGCATTCCATTAAAACGCCAGCCTGTCAATACAATGTGTTGAGTGTGAGCGAGCGAGCGGCTCCACTGCTCCTGTGCACACGTACTGACCATGCAGCTCTCTCTCTCTCTCTCTCTCTCTCTCTCGTGAGGAGCGAGAGACTACTGAGTATGACACAAAGATAGAGAGAAAGAAAGAAAGATAAAGAGTGAGAGAGAGAGGAGAGCGAGAAAGAGGAAAACGTGAGAAAGACAAAAGAAGAGCGAGAGACCCTAGTGTGTTACAGAAAGATAGACAGAGAGAAAGAATAATACAGAGTGAGAGAGAGAGAAAAAAGTGAATGACAGAGACTGTGAAAGAGAGTAAGAGAATGAGAAAGTCAGTGAGAAACAGTGAGAAAGAATAAAAGAGAAAAAGAGAAACAGTGAGAGAGAAAGAGTGAGTGGAGAGCAAGAGAGAAAGAAGAGAGACAGCGAGAGCAAGACAAAAAGATAAAAGAGAGAGAAAGAGAGAGAGATAAAAAGAGAGCAAGAGAGAGAGAGCGAGAAAGAGAGAGAGAGAGCAAGAGAAAGAGAGAAAGAGAGCAAGAGAGAGAGAGAGAGAGAGAGAGAGAGAGAGAGAGAGAGAATCCTGTGGGACTGCTCCTGTCTTGCAGCTGTGAAAGTTCATAGCCATTGATTTTGTAATTAGCAGTTTATCAATCGTATCGACAGTCTGTTTGTGATGGATTGCAGCGAAATTGTTTCTTCACACGTATCTCTCTCTCTGTCTGTCTCTTCCGCTACGTGTCGCTCCATCAGACTCGATGCACATAGAGGACGTGGAGTCGGTTCAGAAGCTCCAGGATGCTCTTCACGAAGCTCTACAGGACCACGAGAGCTGCCAGCATCCGGACGACCCGCGCCGGGCCGGGAAACTGCTGATGACGCTGCCTCTGCTCCGGCAGACCGCCACCAAGGCCATCCAGCACTTCTACAGCATCAAGATGCAGGGCAAGGTGCCCATGCACAAACTCTTCCTGGAAATGCTGGAGGCCAAGGTCTGATTGGCCGGTCGGTGTGACGTCACTGGGCTTTCAGCCAATGGGGTGCTGTCGATGCGCTGTTGCGACGGAGGACGGACACTCGCTCGGCCGCTGACTCTCGTCTCACCGAGGCCGCTCTAAAGATTTAATGTAAACCAGAGGGAAACAGAATTTAAAAATCTATAACAAATGCTATGTACCTGTACAGTGATGTTTCTGTGGATGATCTGTGATTATATATGGTGGACGTAGCTTCACCGGGAAAATCTCACCTTTGTTTTTCTGTCAAAACCTCGGCCAATCACGCGGCCTCGGCGCGCGAGCTTTGTAAATACGACGGAACGCGACGTGTACGGACCGGGAGGGCGTGGCACCTCACACAGCAATAACTGGAGCGCGAGGGTCTCGTGAGGTGAGAAGCGGGGGCTTGTCCGAGCGATGATGTCATTCAGCCTGTCGGAGCCGAGGAAACGCAAGGGTTCTTGACCTACAGAACGGACCAATCAGGCCACACTTGATGTTCTTGATGGCTAATAAATCATCTACCTGCAGTTACACGGTGTTGTCATGACGGGTAAATGAATCGAGCGTCACGTGACATGTACAGGTGTTTGTTAGCTAACGATCAGGACGCGTGAAACGGAACATGGAGAGATGTTCAAACGCGGAGGTGGTTGTTCTCATTCACATGGAGGTGGTTTTCTTCATGCTGTTACATGGTTCGTCTATCCCGAAGAACGGAGAGGAATCCGGCTGGACTTCAGCCTCATCTTCATCCTTCTGATCTTCTCACCTCAGTGTCTTCATTGTTCATGTTGCGCGGATGTTTGTGGGTTTCACAGCAATAATAAAGATCATCAAACCACAGCACTCGGTCTGGAGTTCAGCTCAGACACATCTAGCCCATTTGATGATTACCGCGACGGTGATGAGAAGATAGTAGGAGTGACCATGATTGTGAGAATGTTGATGGTTGTGGTGATGATGAAGGTCAGCATGATGATGGTGATGATTCTGGACCTTCGTTTAGAAACAGGTACGTTCTGAATTTTGTGATGAATTTAAACCTGAAGTGTGTAGTTCAACTGATAGAAACACACACACACACACACACACACATTATCTGATACAATCAAGCACCAAAAAAGCCACAAGAATCATCAAAGTACTCAAAGTCATATTGAGTGAGCGTGTGTGTATGTGTATGTTTGTGGATATATGGGTGTGTATGTGTTTTTAGGGATAGTGTTTTATTTGTGTGTGTTAGAATGTGTGTATGCATGTGCAAATAGTATTTGTATTATTAATATTCTTAATAATTGTGTGAGTGTGGTGGGGGGTGAATATATGGGTGTGTGTGTATGATTTTTGTGTTAGTGTTTATTTGTTTGTGTGTGCGTGTTGAATCACGTCGGCATCATATAGACTCGACCTTTTCTCTGCGTCAAACAAAGGTTAGAAATCTCCACTGGCCTTAAGGAAATGCACTTGTTTGCCATTAGAGTGGAGATGTTCCTCCTGACTGGCTGGTCCCTGGAGAACCAGAACTGACCCACAAACTCCCGCTCTCCCTCTCTCTTTCTCTGCTCTGTGTCTCTCTCTTAATGTCCTCTCACTATCTTTCTCTCTCTATGTCTCTTTCTACCTCTCCCACAGTAGAACACATGATGTCCACAGGAAGATCTAGTGCCGCTGTGTTCGAAGAGTTTTGTTTTCCTAGCCACAGTCTAGTTTAGTACTTCTCACATTTCTCTCAATTCATCTTAAAGCTCAACTGCGAGTCTGAATAGCATGTCTAAAACTTAAAATGGTACAGAAAGGATTCTACTCTAGATTAAAGATGTTTTAAGTGTGTGTGTGTGTTTACTCTGTGCCTGGTGCGATTAACTGTTGCAGTGGTCTGATTGGTTAAGAAGTGTAATTAGTGCAGCCATCTGCCAGATGGTGTGTTTAATCAATGCAGTGATCTGATAGGTTGTGGTGGGATTAATTGGTGCAGTGATGTGGTTGGTTGTGAAGTGTAATTAGTGCAGTTATCTGATTGGTTTTGGAATTTCAGCAAGTGCTTGTTGGACTTTGAACCTGAAGATTTGTATGTGTCTTGTTGCCGAGGTGTAAAAAGAACCTGAAAACCAAATACTGTAAAAATGACATTACAAGTTACAAGTCACCAATTTTAAGAAGACTTGAGTAAAAGTCATNTTCCGATATAGAATTTGAATTCAACCTTACCTCTAATGTTTTAAAATGGCAAAACAATAATAGATAAAAAAAGAACAAGTGTCAGTCTCAGTTAAACTCAAATGTTCAACCGCTAATTTACGTTCACGTGGTTTAGCTCATAAATAGCATCCAGTACCTTCAGCATCCTGCAGATTGTGATATCGTCTCGCCATTCAAATGTTTTGGAGTAAAGCGTACATATACTCAATCACAAATGTAGTGAAGTAGAGAGTAAATGCTTATATTTTGGTGCTTAGTACAACAAGCCAAAAAATACATACTGTAAGTAAAGCATCAAAGTCTATTTGCTCAAGTACTTTACACCCTTTAAATTTCAAAAACAAGTGCTTCAGTGTCAATGAGTTTCAGATGCTTCTATAACTTAATTGTTCTAGAATTTTTGTACTGGATTTGTTATTAATTATTTGTTAACCCCGTCTCAGACACATTCGGTTCAATCTGCGCTTTTCCCACTTACCAACTGTTGAAAATGTTCAGCTCTTCAAGTTGACTTGTGATGTTGCCCTTCTTTATTCTGTGGTGAGATGGACATTACGACCTGTGTTTTTCCCTCAGATGAGAGTCTGGACTTCTCTTTAAAAGACTCATAATTCACTCACTTATTTCCCTAAATGTGAATTTCTATTTAAAATACGGCCTTTAGGTGTTGATTTATGGAGATGTGCAGATGCGGCTGAGTCTGGACGTGGTGTAGATCAGCCGCTTTATGTGAGCGGAGCCTTGACCGCCGGTAATTTACAGTGTTATGAGATCAGCACACAACAGGCTGTAAATAACCCGCGCCGCCGTCCGTCACGTGGCCGTGACCTTGCTCTGTTTCTCTTCACATCTATTACAAACAGTTCAAGATTTGCTTAAATCTCCATTTCGTCATTACAATTAGGTCTTATATA
Source organism: Paedocypris carbunculus (assembly GCA_028128575.1). Lineage (NCBI taxonomy): Eukaryota > Metazoa > Chordata > Actinopteri > Cypriniformes > Paedocypris > Paedocypris carbunculus. Next base: position 15,114 of record SOMO01000317.1, read on the forward strand.
TGTTCTCAAGAGAAATTGTTCATAATGACAGAAACGAACTGTGTCTATTCTTGTACGTCGACTTCCAGTATTTTACAGTTTTACACCGAGACGGTTTTTTACAGGTGATGGTAAAGATATAGGAAGAACCGCATTCTCATTCGTAAACAATTATACATTCTGAAATTCTTCTTAAAGCCCCAAATGATTAAGCCCCTCTGTAGATAAAGTGACATTATTTCCCACTATGATACATAAAGATTATTACGTAAAAAAAAAAAAACCAGTCAATAATTCCTATAGTTTCTAAAACATATATAGGTAGAAGATCTTATGCATATTTAACGGCAAAGCCGGAAAATCAGGTGTTCTGTGCGATTTCAAAATTCAGGTACTAGAGTGAAGTCTAGTACATAAGCCTATAAACATATATACCGATAAACCTCTAATAGAAAGCCACCTCTAGTAGAAGGACACCTCTAATAGAAGGCGGCCATGGCGGAAGTGTATTGTCCTTCTAATCACATATAAATTGATTCAATCTTTCAGTTGAAATTAATGGAATTCTGTTTTCACTCTCCACTTGAGGTCTTCAGTGATCTTCACACTGGCTCGGATGAGGGACGGTGTCATTTCAGGAGCGTCAGGAGGGAGAGAGCATCTTTATGAACAAAATTGTTTAATCCACAAATTTCAGAAGTTATAATCAGTGATTAAGTGAAACTAATGGTGGATTTCAGTCTTATCAAAGACCAAGCACGTTTTGTTTCATTTTAATGTCTCTCTCTCTCTCTCTTTCTCTCTCTCTCTCTCTCTCTCTCTCTCTCTCTCTCTCTCTCTTTCTCTCTCTCTCTCTTTCTGTCCTCATCACTTGTTTTCTCACTGTCTCACTCCCTATTTCTCACTGTCTGTAACACCCTCTCTCAATTTGTCTTTTTCTTTATCAATCTTTCTCTCTTGCTCTTGCATAGTCTAGTCAATTGTTTTCTCTCTCTCTTTCTCTCTCTCTCTCTCTCTCGCTCAGTCACCTTCTCTTTCTCTCTCTCTGGTGAAGCGAGCAGGACAACATGTGTGATGTTCCTCCGCTGCTGCTGCACTGTTTCGCCTGGCAAAGTGTGAAATGTAATTTTTGCTCTTGATCTGTGTGTTTGTTCTGAGCGGCGGGAGAGAAAGAGTGACACTCTCATTCCGCTCTGCCAGGTGTAATCTCAGCTCTGCTGCGGAGAGAGAGAGGTCCTTTAGCATCTCCTTAACCTGGCTCGCCCGGGACTCCTGCGGCCCCCGGGACCCGTTTGATTCTCCTGTCAGGGGGCCGCAGATGAGCTGCTCAGGCCACCGTGAAATTCACAGGCCGCATTTACTTTCTCATCTGGTGCCTTAATACACACGATAAAAACTTTGTCACATCAGATGGTGACAGATGTGCTGCGGATGTTATTGCTGGTATCCGGGCCACAGGGGGCCAGTGTGTGTGTGTGTGTGTGTGATTTTATTTGTTTGTGTGTGTGTGTAAGTGGGCTTGTGTTTGTGTGTCTGTCTGTGTGTGTGTGTGCGTCTCTTTTACACAAGTTTTACAACAGTCATATTTAAAATACAAATAAATACAGATAAATTAAAGAAATGTCTGTATGTGAAAAGCAGTTTATAAACACAGAACATGACACTCGTGTTTAAATGCTGTATTCATGTCTTCCAGGAACTTGTTTCCAAGTTTCAGGAAAACCATTAAGCAGCTTAACCAACGGCCAGAAATCTTCTTTATTCTAGCAGGAAACCACTAAACGTTCCTTGTAATAGTCTGCTTCTGGTCTTCAGGTCAAACAAAAATGTCCAAAACGACTAAAGTTTGATATGGCTGGTCAATCATTTTTCTCCGGTGTGGTGTGAGGAACCTACCAGCAGTGTGGCCTTCAGATCCTAGATTCAGAGCACCGCTGGTTTTAGAAGCTTCTCAGATGAAGATGAGAAAGTTCTCCAGATCAGCAACTGCTCATGTCTCTACATGAGGTTCAGGATGAAGGACGCGCTTGTGAGAAAATCTCCTCAAGACAAATTTAAAGAAGTTGAGCAGGAGTGTCTGGTCACATCGGTCCCATAAACGTCTTTATGTGTGGCGGCTCCATCAGTGTGGACGCAGATGAACTAATGTCTGATGTTAATGTTCCAGCCGTAAAACATCAGTGCCGATCTGGTAATTATAGCCGCGTCTTCTTCTTCTGAGCGGGATTATGAGCGGGGCGGCACGTTAGACCTTCAAGACTGTAAAACATTCTTCATTAAGTGATTCATCAAGCGCAGATCCCGCATGAACTTTACCGCGCTACCATTGATGTAATTCACCCAATGATTTATGTCAAAATGTACACTGGGTTAAAAAGGCCAATCTGGGCACAGTGTGTTTCTGTGTGGTAGTGATGTAAATATTGTGATGTGCGCAGGGGTGTAAGGTACTTGAGTAAATGTACTTTGTTACTTTACTTAAGTATGTTTTTGGCTACTTCGTACTTGCACCGAGTATCAAAAATATAAACAACTTTAACTCTCTACTCCACTGCATTTGTGATTGAGTAGCTGTACATTTCACTCCACTACATTTGAACGGACACTTATCGTTACTCGTTACATTTTGATTGTGGGCGACAAGCCGAAATCGATTTATACCGCGGTTAATTTATTGGGCGGACGTGGCGAATATCGCCATCGTTAAGATGCTGAAGGTACTGGACGGTATTTGTGAATTAGAAACCAGATGAACTCAAATTAAAAATTCGTCAAATTTGGTGAAACACATTGCGGTAATTTAAATGTTAAAGTGATTTTTGTCAAGCTAAACTATACTATAGATACTATGGTTTAAACTAAACTATAGATCTTCCCTGACTATACAGTGGTATTTGTAAGCATGTAACATGACTATATTTTCACCTAATTTTTTGTGTGCAACGTGAATAAATGAGTCGCTTAAATTATACATTCTGCATAAAGTACATTTATGTGTGAGTTTGTGATGTGATTTTCATTAAATTTTTACGTAGTTGAAGTGCACTGCATCTCTTTGTATAATTGTAATGCAGAGAAACCGTCCTAATCACTTGAGAAGCAACGTTTTACTAATGTTATTATATAATATATAACTTTATAGGCGCTGCCTGGACGAGATCAAGGAGCACGAGGGGTTAAATGTTCTTTCCAAGAGGTTTATTCCAAGAGGCACATGAACGTGACTGTTACCATGAACTAAACAAGAGAGTAACAGGAAACAACTGCAACAAACCCACAACCAGACAAAGAACCTAACGCTACTTAAATACATACACTAAGTGATTACACCTGGACCCGAACGCTACTTGGACACTAATTGAATAAATGCAAAACACCTGGACAAAGATGACAACACAGACCCAAATCAAAACAACTTCACGTGATGCGAGACTCCGAGTTCGTGACGGCATTTCAAAGTAAAAGTGTCAAAATAAGAGTCCAAACACAAATAACTGCGTGCGTTCGTGACAGAGGTGAAATTCTGTTTCTGTATTAGAAAACAATAGTTGGTTTTCACATTTCTTTTTTTTGGGCCTATATTGAGTACGAACAAAGTACTTCTTAATACTTAAGATATTTTTAAATTGGATAGTTTGCCTCTCAAACATTCACCATCTCTATGTTTCTAATTTCTCTGCCTTTATTTTTATGTATTT
>SOMO01000317.1:30716-47474 GCA_028128575.1 Paedocypris carbunculus
TCTCTCTCTCTCTCTCTCTCTCCCTGTCTTCTGCATCCAACTTTTCAGAATGAACATAAGATCCTCCCTGAAAGTTTCACGCCACGTGTGTTCGGAGTGTTAACATGAGCTAGTGTTTTAGCTCTCGCGGCCTCTGACCTTGACGTCTTTCATTCAAGCCGCACGTTCAGATAAGACCATTCCTCTTCTAGCGGCATCTCTTTAATGTCAGGTCTGAAATATGAAGTCATTAGGCGATATTAAAACAGTGCTGACAAACTAATTAACACCAGACATTATACGGGATGGGCTCGATTAATCCGCTTTAATTGCTCTTTTATATGGAGGCCCCAATTAAAATGAATAAAGATTTAGCGGCGATGGCAGAAGATCTGGAGAAGAGTTGCAGTGTGAAGGGCAGCAGAAGTCAAACGTCTCGAGTTCTTCTTGCATCATCTCAGAGAAAACACAAACTCAACAAACTCACTTGGCCTCTAGCTCTAAACACTGTATGTCACACATTTTGCAGCAAGAACAATGAAAACAAGATTACCCACTCCTAAAAAATGTTAAATAATTGAATAGACAAAACCCTAGGCGGTGTGAAGGATGTGATGGAAAAGAGGTTCTACACATGAAGAGCAGAAACCAAATGATGCAGATCCTCATTCGCGTGTCTCTGTTTCCCTCTAGTGGCTCCAGCTCTGAACTGCACTGATCCTTCAGTTTAGAAACATCACTTTATCTTAATTAAACCAAAGCTGAGATGATAATCACAAGAAAAAAAAGATACACATGAATAACTGCCAGTCGTGTGTGAAATAACAGGTTTGTCATAGTTACTTAAAAAATGTAATTTACATATTATGCTATTAGTGTAGCTAATGTTTGGTGTATCTGAAATATTGAGTATTTGATTATTTTCTAAAAAAGTATAGTAACAAATTAATTTATTACTTTTTGATTACTTTTCTAAAATCATTTTATTTACGCATTCAAATCTCACTGGTCATTGTTCTAGTGCCACAAACATGTTCACACAAAAACATGCAACAATTTCAACTGATTAGAATCTTTTTTTCCATCTCTTGGTCAAGGGGAGCCAGCAACCCTGGGCCTGAAAGCAGAACACTCATCTTGGATCAGTAACCAACAATTCTTAGAGAAAGACACACAGACCCATACAATTACACACACCTATGATCAAATTTCCTGATTCCCGTTAATCTGATCATGTTTTTTTTGACTGTGAGATTAAGCTTTTGATATGGCTTTTTGAAAACCACCCCTATAAACTCTCTCTGTAGACTTTGAGGGGGATTGTTGTTATTTTCTCAATTTACTTAAAAAATAAAGATAGAAAAAGCATTCCCTATAGATCCCCCCTGAACGAACCTGCGTACGATTCAATTCAGAGCCAGTGACACGGTTTTAGTAGCATTATTGGCTAAAAGTGCAAAGTCTCTGACCTTAACATGACTGCATATTTCTGCTGAACTTTTTTGATTGTTCCTGACTTGAAATATGGGAAAAAAACGTGCATTTATTTGAAATGTGCGAATATAAGCACCCTACAAGTCTTTGAGCTTCTAAAGACGGAAAAATAGGTGCTTATGTTTGGACCTGCAACATGATGTTTCACGAAGACTGTTGAACAATATTATCATAAGATCTGGTCTTTCCTTTAAAATAAAAAAAAACATTTTGTCTTTTAAAAAATCTCAACAAGGGTCCAATTAATTTTGGAGAGAAATCCCTGGATGAGAGTGGACACTGGCCCACTTGGCTACCACTGCTCCACCCGGAAATGTTTTTGTCTGTGCAGTTTTGTCTGTAAATTATATTGTCTGTCATTTATTGTTTGGCAGTCTTGAGGGCTTATGAATAAAACTAATTACTATTTTTTATTAGTTTCCAATTACTTATTGTTGGATGCAGGGAAGGAAGCTTTGGCTGTATTGCCTGTATTGCCTTTGAGACAACACCATAGATCTTTTCCAAAATGGAGCTAACTTTTGTGGCTTGGATGGGTCCTAGGAATCTTCATGTCCATTTAGCATATAGTTTTATTTGTAACAGGCACTGTGGTCAAGCAATGTTAATCTTAATGTGTTATTTAATCTCTTAGATCATTCTGCTGAGGAAAACCGGGCACAAGGGAGGATGGCTGATCTCTGGTGAAATTGAGAGTGGAGCAGAAACTTCAGGGTAGTGAGCAATCCAATTGCTCTGCTTGTGCTCTGTTCCTTATGATTGTCAACAATCATAGATTCTTGCTTATTCCAACATTTCCTCATTGAATCGGGTTTGTCAGAAAATAATGGTAACGGCAGCACCACTATACATAGTTTTGGTGGTGGTCTCTTCTTTAGAGCTATTTGTCTATAACAGCAAAACTCGTTTTCTATTAAGTGTGTGGTAAGTATTTTTGCATGCGTGAGTATTTCAAGGACTACAAAGCCCAGGATTCCTGGTGTTTGTCTCTTCCTGCATTTGTCACATGATTCATTGTTTTCACCTGTTGTTCTCGTTTTTGTTCATGTATTTAAGTTGTCACATGTTTTCCTACTGTTGCTCTCTCTCATATTTCTTGTTTGTGTTGTGTCAGTTTAAGTTTCTTTATTAAATACTGTATGTGTTTTAGGTCACTAAGAACTTGGGCTTCTCTGATCTGCGCCTAAATTGTAACTTAGAGGGAGTTTGGAAGATTCTCAGGAAAAAAATGTAAGTGTTTACTAGGTCTAAACATTCTGTTTCTAAGCAGTTAAGTACAGTATGGGAATGGGAGGAGCACTCTTTAAGAACAATGGGAATGGGAGGAGCCTCCAGGCTGCAGATTGATGCTTCAAGGTGCTGTACTAAAAGTCGACATTAGCACTGTATGAGTTTGTGGCATATTTTGTCTAATGTATGCACAATTAGTGGGTGTCTTGGTTGACTTTATAATTAACAAGGAATTTTTTCTTCTCCTTCAAAATTTCTTGCTTTTGATCCGTGAGGTTTTGATTTTCTAGAAAAATTTCACTTTGTTTTGTTCTAGTTCATTTTTAAATTCTACTGTGGTGAGAAAAGAAGACAGAATGCATTGTTAAAATCATTTACTGTTGACAGTTTTAACGTCTTGTTCTCCAAATTATATCAAATAAAAAATATTTTATCAAATAAAAAATGAATCTGAGACACTCCGACAAAACACTGTTGGTTTTAATAGGAAACACAAATCAATTAATGTGCAGCAGCTTGATCTGATTGGAAGAAAAGGCTGTTGAAGTAATTACCCGCTTGTATTTGCTCTTCCTCACAAGCAATTACACTAATGTTTTCATTTCTTTAATTGATCGTTTCAGAAGTAATTGTGCTGAGGTTTAATCGCTTTCTCTAAATTAATGAAACATGAACAGACTCTGCTCAAATGACATTTCCGTTGGGTTTTTTTGCAAATCTCTTTAATGGATCTTGAGTAAAACACAAATGTTAATATTTCTGAGGCACATAATAATGCCTACGGAACTTGTAAACAAGCTTCCTCCACAATGACAAAACTGTTATGAACATAATTCTATTATTCCTCACTCCTATTTTGAGCTGAATCGTTTCATCACCAGTGTTGAACATTCAATCTTCTCTGATATNCTCAAACTTTTGACTGTTTAATAATTTGGAGTTCTTGTCTTTTTCCTAATTTAATTCCTATTGTTTTATAGGTATTGATGTTCTCACCTTTTGTTTTCCCCAAAGGGCTAGAAGTCCAAATGTATTTGCTTGATTTGCATGTTCGTCAATGGCTGGTTTATATTTGACACTTCTGAGTGAACAGTCCAGAGAAAAGACCTCTGAATGAACACTACTTAGTTAATCCTATTAAGTGAACACTACAACTTTACCAGAGAGAACCCTTCCTAGTAAACACTAATGACAACTGAACAGTACAGAAAGAACCCTTCGTAGTGAACACTACTGACTGAACAGTACAGCGAGAATCCTTCTGAGAGGACAGTACAGTGAACACTGCTGAGTCAACACTATTAAATTAACACTATTGAGTCCCCGCTATTGAGTTTACAACAGTGGATCAATCTGAGTGAACGCTACTTAATAAACAGTGCTGATTAAACAGAACAATGTAAATACCCTAACCACTTATCGAGTGGACACTAATAAACACTGCACTTAGATGGTACTGAGCCAAAGATCCAATTTTGGTAATCTTTACGATATTATGAATCAAGTTCTGAATGTTTACATTTGTCCGAATATAGGACATTATAATTTTGTGTGATTTTACATAACTATCATTATCTTTTAATCATCATAAAATCATTAGGAAACATCACACAAAAAAAACAGTCACTGAAAAGGTACTCATTACAAAAAAAGTTTATACTGCACTTAAAAGTTTTCTTTTAAGTCGTAATTGGTTCTTTACTCAATGTGAACAAAGTAATCTGAAAAGAAAAGTAATCTGGTATCGGATGAGGTAATTGGTAAGGAATTGCTTTTCAGCGCAGCTTGAATTCTGCAGCGGCGGCAGATCTGCTGCATTACTCATGAGGACAGAATGCGCTGTTGTTGTGTTGAAGACCGACGCGTGGCCTCATCAGTGCGGCCTCAGAAAGCTGCTTGACCCGCCGGCCAAAACAAAGCACTTTCCTGTCGCGCTTTATCGGCGGGATTAGTGGCACCTTCGTGGCCTGGAGTCGCGATGTTTTCACTGCAGCTTTACACCAACACAGAGAGTCAGTGAGTCGAATGGGAAGAGGAAAAAGAAACACGTGTTTGTTCTCCATAATCTTCAGCTCTGACCAGTGAAACAGCTTCACAGACAAAATGTGGAGGATGAGCTCAAGTGTTTTTGCAGAAAACTACCTTAAACGTGGCAGACAATTTTTTGAAACACGTAGTGTCCATGTTTCTAAAGTATTAAGGCTATATTTCTGTGTTGCCCTGTTAAGAACCATAAAATTTGAAATCTCTGCAAAGAAATTTGAATTTTTATTAGACTGTAGACAGAGTGAGCACATATTTAATAGAGTTCAAGTACAAGTAAAATACAGTACTTGAAAACGTCAATTGCAGTGGTGGTTTTAAAAAAAAAACCCCACAGTGCTTGGATGAAATACCAGGTCCATCCTAGAAAACAACATCTATTATCCTGCACACTTTCTGGAGCTTTCTGCTGGAGAATGGGATTGGGTCGAGAACTGAGCCTTGTGGAACTCTGTGTTTGACTTCATTGACATGAAGAAAATGGAAGCGATTGGACAGATATGACCTAAACCATTCTAGCTCTCGTCCAGTAAGCCCAACGTAGTTTGACTCTTTGTTGAAATATTGTGGTCTATAGTGTCGAACGCAGCACTAAGCTGAACTAATAACAAGACGTTTCTTTTTATCCCCTGGTCAGGAGAAGACCATTTGTACCTCTACTTGGTGCAGTTTCTGAACTGTGATGCGATCCAAAGCCTGATAGAAAATGTTTATCAAACAAACAGAAACAATCGTATATATTCTGTTTTAGAAAAGCACAGAATAACTTTTTTGGGAATTTTCTATACAAATGGTAGGTTAGATATTGGTGTGTAGTTTGTTAATTCGTCAGCAACAAGTTGTGATTTCTTAATTAGCACCTTTATGACAAAAGCATTGACCTGACCAAAACATGGAATGACAGACTGTCCATTCCAGAAATCTCCTGAAAGGTCTCCAAAGGATTGGCCAACACTTTCGTCTAAACTATGAAGTCTGATGTCATTATTTTCTGCCAAACCCTGCACTGCCTCTGGACAGGAAACCTCCATTATTCAAGTGGACTTCCATAATCTAGACAAATTATCAGAACATGGCTACACCAATAAATTCCATTGTAGTGGGGAATTCTGGAAGACACAGTGGCCCTGAGTTCAAAGATTAAAGTCCTTCTTACCAACGACAAATAGAGGACAAGCCAAGAGGAAGGAAGTGTTCTGTAGCTTCTGCTTCAGTGATCTGAAGAAAAATAGTGCTTCTCCATCAAATTCAATCAAACCCTGTACAAGTGTCTTTTCAGAATAATTCAAAGGATTACTCTCAAAATGGTACAGAGAAAAGATTAATATTAATTAGTTATTAGCAGTTTGGCATTATTACCAGAACCAAATGGTAAAGGTGATATTAATGTATTTTTTGTGTAATTAAGAAATTGATAATTGAGATTGTGCTCAATCTGAAATTACTTTTGCACACGGTACAGGTCTGGAAATAATTGTTCTGTGAATGATGAAACTCTTTCTTTGTTTATTCGATCTGTTCACAACAATCTTTTATTTATAAACGCAAACTTTTCACACGTCTACAGAATAATCAGCAAAACTATGAAACTCTAACTAATACTGAGCATAAATATCTACAGGAAAAAAATCACTTTTACATGCAATGTCATTGTGTCACTTGTAGTCTTACACAAACAGTTAGTCCACTTTTATTCATAATTTACAGCTTATTTACAGTTTCTCATGATTATTATAGACTCAGATCACGGACTCAGATTCAATACGGCACACCTTCATCTTCAGAAAAGAACACTCATATTCCACAGAAACATAAAAACTCTGTCAGCTCAATCTCCGAAGATCTATCACGGCACACACTTGGTTCTGCTTCAATAACAGAGAAACAAACTGATAGACTGAATGAGAGATGGTGATCACAGGTAAGAAGATGACTTGAAGTCCTCGGGAACATCACTGTCCAGTTTGCAGATGACCTTGTAAATGGCTTTCTTCCAGGAGGGGTCAGAGTCTTTGGAGAGAGAAATGGCGCTGAAAAACTCCTGCAGTGTGATTTCGGCAACCTCCAGGAACCGCTCAGGAACCTGACGGACACAAGCAAACACAATTCTGGTAAAGGCGCATACAGCTATAACCAAACTGTACAGTTTTAGGCATTTGAAGTATTTTATTTGTAGTCACTTCCTGCTACCTGTAACTAATAAGATCGGATCAATTGAGAGTGGTTGCACACTGTCACATCTGCGTCTGATGTGTCTAATCAAACCTGGATTAGAGGACCTGGATAAGTCTGCAGGTCGGTTTGACTGTTCTGCTTCTAAAACACGACATTTCATTGTCCACACTGACAATAAACCAAATACAGTGTCAAAATCATTAAGTGGCCGGTGTGGATGGACGCTTTGATATTTCACAGCCTGTTGCTTCAAACTCAACTGCTTGGGAAAAGCATGAAAGACCTTGGTTCCCATCGCAGGAATTCGGGCAGAGCTTCACTCCCTCGGCTCGACTTTGAAAGACTCGAGTCGGGAAACCAGGGTGGATCTATCCGCTGGCATTACTTCCTGAAGAGTGGCTCTGCTCGGCTTTTTCCTCCTGCATCTCCAGACACAAAGACAGGCCTGGGAAAGGAATGTCTTGATGCTGAGGTAAAGACAACTGTCTCCGCTCGTTCCCATCGGCCGGTCGCTCTTGGGATTTCTGGCTTCTTTCGCATCAGTAGCAATCCAAACGTCGATCAGGCGTGAGCGCTGCATAATCTCAAGTTGTTTTAGCAGATTCTGCAGCTTCCTCTTCCCACAGTCTGATGCGGTGGAGCTGGGAGAACATGTCTCCACGGTCCTGCTGAAACCACAAGCTCCCGCTTCTCCATACCACATTGTGTCAGCCATAGTGAAGCTGGTGGTTGGTCTAAAGCGAAAATAATTAACTGGCCTGCTAATGTCGTTGCACAATGTGTTATTCAAAATCTTCGCAAAAAATGTGTAGCAAACTACTCCGCACTGCAAACAATGAATCCACTTTGGTGACTTTTTTTGACGTGTCAATATCCAGCGTAAGTAAATACAGGTTTAAACAAACTCAGTAGTTCAAGGAGGTTACTTAGACCATGTAAAGACCAAAAAGTTAATGACCAACCACGAACCAAAGATTAGGCAGAGTTAAGATCTTTAAAACTGGTGGAGAGTTAGGATTAGACTAGGTTTTGTGTGGGTTAAAGTCATTACTAGTACTGGTGATTAGGTTAGGTTGTTTCGAAGGAAGTGGAAATCAGTAGTGTTTAATAGGCTAGGTTCAATTAAGAGGTACTGGTTAATAGATCAGGCTGTTGGATGGGTTTAGGTCATCGGTAGTGGTCATTAGTTACATTTTTGACAGGGTTAAAGTCATCAGTAGTGGACACCAGGAAAGGTTTTGAAAGAGTTAAGGTCATCAGTAGTAGTGATGGTAAGATAAAGTTTAGACTGGGTTAAGGTCATTAGTAGTAGTTGTTAGATTGAGCTTTGACTTGGTTAAGGCCATCACTAGTAGTGGTTAGATTGAGCTTTGACTTGGTTAAGATCATCAGTGGTAGTGGATAGACTGGGCTTTGACTGGTTTAAGGTCATCAGTAGAGGTGATTAGATTAGGTTTTGTGTAGTTAGGGTCATCAGTATAGGTGTTTATTACTGTAATGAGTACATGCTGAACTCACCTGGAAGTCATTGGCTTTGTTGTAATGCATGTTGAGAGCACGGAAAAGCTCAGACTCTCTGCGAACACAGATCTCTTTCACGTCGTTCACGCCATCAATAATAGCCTGCCTCGCAAACTTTTCCATCTGAATGTAGTAGAACTCCCTGAAGTTACTGAACCACTTGATGAGCTGTGATGTGATGCAGCGGTTAAACTGCCAAAAAAAAAACAGGGGAAGGTGTGAATGTGTCTTTTCATCTACTCTACAAATCATCAATCATCAGTCAATCATACAAATCACAGCAGAGTCAAACACTAACTTGAGCAGTAATGGGAAATACAGTGTTAAAAACAAACGAATTACTATTCATTTTTTCAGTAAGCAATACATCCAAGAAAGGTCAATAATAAGGCTGTGTCTCTCGAGTTTCTGCAATTTTTTATTCATTTTCTCATTTTTTTGGCTCTGTCCGTTCATGCTGCAGGTTCAACTCTCAGTCCACAACTGAAGGGTCCTTGAGCAAGATACTGACCCCATCTGTTACCCCAACGCAGTAGTATCTGCAAAAATGGTTTCAACCAGACCTTGATTACTTTACACTAATTGTGGTTTTGCTGAAAGAAAATGCCATGTTAACCTAATCATAGAGTTCCTCAATGTTAAATTTAGAGTGATTTAGAGTCTGCCAATATGAAATTCACCTCCACCATCACGTCTCCTGATATGATGCTGATGCCAAGCTTCATGGAGTTATTAGAAAAATTACTCCTTACACATCATTGTTCTCATCCCCTGTGCATTTGGGTGAGAATTAAGACCATTGGGTAGTTTACTTAACATTGTGAAGACTTGATGAAGGCCTGTGAATGATGAATTGTTTTGATAGGCTTAATTCCATTGTCAATTGGAGTATAGTTCAGACTGATTTTCTCTTGATGTGAAGGGCGAGGATTTTTCAAGATAAAGGAGTCATTAGTGATTGGCTATAATTGATATTGGGACGTTGCAATTTACTTTGTGTTTTAGTAACAATGCTATAAAGTCCTTTTTTAGAGGAACTTGTCCAACACTGATCAGGGCTTATTTGGAGAAACAGTCTAGTGTTGAAGAAGTTCTTAACCTGGTTCTTCTCCTAAGTTCTAAGGTCAGCGGATTCATTCCTGTTTAATCAGCCGAGACACAGCTCGTTTTTCCCAGCGATGAAGAATAACAGCTCTTCACATCAGGTCTGTTGTTACAGCCGCTCGTCCGCTAACAACCGAAAACCAGCCACGAGCTGAAGCTTCAGCAAAGATGCTGCGTGGGAGCTAGAGAAGTCCGAAGACAAGTTCCTGTGACTGACTCGTGCGTCGAGAATGTGATGGGACACCGGGATTAGTCCGGCTTTTGTTCACGGTGACTGGGATCTGCAGGGGTCAGGGAGCCCGGGGCCCGACAGCGCTGGTCACCTCACAGTCACCATTTCTTGTGAGACACTCCTTTTAGAAGATTTTCAACACTTGCACTAATTTAAAATTTCACTTGCAGACCCCAAATAAAGGGTTGTTTGGGGTCTGTAAGTCTGAAGCTTGTTCTTATTTAAACACGGCTTCACATTAACACTTATAATAATGTTTCTGAATTTGGTTAAAATAATTCTGTGTGTGTGTGCGTGTGTGTAGGTCTGTTTATGGTAGTGTGTTTGAGCATTTGCTCTTTTGTTTTGAGTCAGAATGTTTGTGAATGTGAGTGTGTACTGTTGATTTTGTGTGTATTTGTGAGTGTGTTTGTGTAAGTAAACACAATGTTCACCAGATGCAGCCATTATATTGAATTCATTACAAATCTGAAAATGTAAGTGAGTCATACTAAAAGACTACTTTACATACTTTACATAACTAAAAAAATAAGACTTTTGTTGGTGATTACAGCGTCTAAATGTCTTTTTTTCTAAAGAGTGACTTTGGTCCAATTTTCCGCACACAAACAGGTATTAAAATCTTGAAGGTATCTCGGGCTTCTTTTATGAACTTTGATTTTCTGTTATCCATATATTTTCTATAAGATGTAGGTGATTGACTGGGCTTTTCAAGCTACTTGGTTTTTTCTTTGAATTGATTTCTTGGTATCGTGTTGTCTTGGTAAATGTCCATCCATTTTCAGCTTTCTGGTAGATGGCAGATTTGTTATCCAGAGTTTCTCTATTAATCCTGCCTTTAATATAAAGTCTGCCAGTACTACTTGTTAAAAAGCAACCCAAACTCTGACACCTCCACCCACAAACTGTTGGTATGTTATTTTTGGGGTGGTGGCAGTGCCATTTTGTTCCTCCAAATTTTTGGTGTAGAATGACTGACAGCCAAAAAAATAATCTTCATCCTCATTCGCCCATACTACAGCTGATTAATTCATGTTTCTCAACATGCATTTTGTTGAGCAATAAAGCCTTATTTGGCAAGCGTGTGTGAATGGGATGGCGGTTCAATGCATTGCTTATAGTTTTCTCTCAAACAACTGTTTCTGCTGATGCAAGGTCTTCCTGAAGTTCCGACCTAGTGGTTCTTGGAACACTCATTATTCTTTGGACTATTGGAAGTATCCATGACTGGATTATTGTGATGCTCTTTTTGGTTTCACATCATGGAAACTGCAGTGCTCACGGCAACATTCAAAATTCCGCCTTAAACGCTTCCCATCGAAATGCTTTTCAGTGATAAGACTACAATGATCTTGGGAGAGTTGCTTATACCCACCACACCATCTTTTCTGGATAAGGAGAAGCCTTTAAAGGCCATCAATTAGGACTAAAGCAGCTGATATCAATTAGTACTGATAGGGGGTGAATTACTCTCGCAATATTCATGTCATTTGATCACTGAAATGTTCAGATTTATTTATATTTTGGTGTGAGTGAATTTAGCTTTTGACCAGCATCTGGTGAAAATTCCATGACAATAGCCCACATAGAGATCCCCTTAATGTAAAAAGAAATGCTGATGGGTCAATTACTTTTTCCCACACGGTGTGTGTGTGTGTGTGTGTGTGTGTGTGTGTGTGTATGTCTGTAAGTGAGCAGCAGGTCAATGGCTAACTGATTGTCAGGGCTGTGTGTGTGTTCATGTGTAAGTATGTGTGGCTACATCTGTCTGTAAGTGAACAGCAGGTCAGTGGTAAACTGGCTGTCAAGCGTGAGTGTGTGTGCGTGTGTGTGTGCGTGTTGTGTCGACTCATCACAACAGCGGCTGGACGCGGCGTGTGTTGTTGTAGCCGCTCTGCTATTGTTGTGAGGCGAGCTGAAGGGTTTTTAAGGCTGAATAGAGGACGTACTGCTGCTTTGTCTCCTTTTGCTGACTTGAGAAACTCTTCTTTTAACTTTGTCAAAGTTAAACCAGCAATTCAGGAGCTGGCATCCTGGCGCTTTGCTCAAGCTGTGCTGATATTTAGTATGCTGTAGTAGACTTAGTAGTAGAGTTTGGTTCAAAAGAGACACCTCAATAATCCAACATATATTCCTGAAGCAAACTGTCACGATAAAATGGTAGTCTGTAAGACCTACGTACCTTGACGTCAGGGAAGAAGTTCTTCAGCAGGTTAGAGCTAGGGTAGCGTGTGTAGAAGAACATCAGCTTGGCTTTCTTCAGGTGGTTCGGGGTCAGACCTTCCTGAATGTGCAGCGGGTCAAGGAATCCTCTCGTTTTCTCTCTCTCATCACAAACAACTCACTTTATAATTCATCTGCCAGAAGCTTCTTCTGGGAAACATGTCTGATAAAGGTCGACAGCACACGCTCGCATGTCAAATAATGAGGGTGATGTTGTGAAACTGCTCGTATTCTTTACCTGAAGACATCAGAAAGCTTCTGTTGTGACGAACGCGAGTGTAATGAAGTGTGTGATGGCAGGTAATGACGGCTGAGAGCAGAAGTGACCTCTCTCCTCCACTACAATCACACCACACACACAAACAGATTTCATCTTTTCATCAGAGAATTTCCAGAAGAGAAACTGTTGCTTTTTCTGCCTTTGAAAATTGGCTTTTGTTCCTAACAATTCTTATCAAAGCCTTGTATTCCTTTTTATTTGTCTTTTCCTGGACTTAAAGTCATTACTGAGGCCAGATTAAAGAAGATGCTACAATTTTCTTTGGGGTTACTGAGATCAAAGCATAAATTCTCCTTGAAGTCTGCGTTAGTGGAACTGCTCAGCGCTGCATCAATTCAGCGATTGTTCATCCGGCTGGAGAGCTGCATCTCCACCTCAACTACTACAGATTCAACACAAACGCTCTCATACACAAACCACAGACTCCAACCCTGATATCCGAGAACCAAAGCAGAAGAGACCATCTCCACCACAATCATTAGATGCTCGCTCTTCTTAGACCTTTACTCATCACGACTGACGTGTCATAACCACTATTGTCTCCTACAGCTTCTGAAATGTACAAGCTTTTACATCTCTTAAACAAAAGAATTCATTTGCATGTACATCTAAAGACAAAATAACATAAATTAATTAATGCCCACGTGTGAAACCACCTCATCTTAATATTTCAGACCCTGATCAGGATCTTCTCAGCTCTGCACACGAGTGCTCGGGTCAGGCTGCGTGTGAAAGGATATATTGAGCGACATGAAGGAGCTGCGCTCCAGACTCTGCAGATCTCCACACTCCATCTTCACGTGTGGAAGGCAAAGACCCTCTACTGCCACCAGACCAGGAGGTCCAGGCCGGTGATGCTGAGCCAGATGTGCAGACGTCACCTTGCTTCTCATGGCCACACTTTCCCATGAGTGCTCCATGGGATCTGGAGATGACCTTTCCATGGAAGTAGGCAGACAGGGGAGGCTGGAGAAGTTGGAATGAGGCCCGTATTTCAACAGGTGCTCCAGGATTTGAGTGTCATGGAGCGGAGTGCTGTAGCCGAACTGGTAAGGCGTCTGGTGGAGCGGGTAGGGTCTCTTCACACTGGGAACTGAGCTCAGCTGGTTAAGCGAGGGCTTTCGGATCACTAAGGACAGGGCTTCGGTCTGGTGTTCTGGACTGTTGACAGGGCTTTCCTCTGCAGTTCTGGAACTGACCAGCTCTTCGGAGTCTGACTGCTCAGACAGAGAATCCTGTCTGTCGGTTTCCGTGAATTTGGGGCTGTTCCACGGCGCTTGCTGCGATGCTTGGCTCGTGGAAATTTTCCTGAAGATGGCATCGATGCTTTCACTCACAGTCCTGGTCAGCTCACACTTCAGCATCTCCTGCAGGTCCTTCACCTCCCTGTCTGAGCTCAAGTGCTTGCGGTGACCAGCTCGCTCAAATTTCCCGATGTGGCTGGAACTGGGCAGTGCTCTGTCACGCTCTGATTTTTCTTCGTGCTGCGAGTAGTTCTGTTCGTACACGTGGGAGATCTTCTCCTGGAGCTGGTGCAGTAGACGCTGCATGCTCTGGAGCTGCTCCTTCAGTTTGTGACACTCTTCGTCTTTGCTGCCCCTCATGCCGGAGCCCCTGGCACAGCTCTGCCCGGGATCCTGGTGCTGCGGGATCCTCTGCTTGCGCTTGTCTCTCCTGCAGCGGAGGCTTTCACCGTCGCTCTCCAGCTCTCCGTACGAGCGGCCGTTGGGTGAAGCTGCCATGCCCCGTATGATGTTCTCCACCCGGGCACGTTTGGCTCTGAGGTGCTCACTCAGGGGCCGCTCGCCATCCACACCGGGGGCCGTGTTCCCAGGGGACAGGTCTTCACCACTGTCTTTGAAGGACATGCCGCTCTGTTCTTCTTGAGAGAAACTATCAACGCCACATTCGGAATCCACCGTGCTGGAGCCTGAAACTTTGGTGGAGGGCAAGTAGAGAAGGTTGTTGTCAAGAGAGGAGAGTTTGCTCTGGATGCTTTTACACAGTAGCTGAGATATGATGGAGCCGTTGTGATAGGAGGCGAGAGGCTCGTCGTATGAGCTCCTGCCGAAGCAGGACATCAGGTGCTCGGACGGCTTGCCCTCCGTCGATCCCTCGCTCGGCTTGAGCGAGCCTTGTTCAGGCGAACTAAGATTCATAATTGACCTGTGTCTGATCTAGTCAATATTTCTGAACAAAAATTAAATGGAAACGCAAGTTAGGAACAGAAATTTTCACAGAACGAGTCACTTTCGAACAATATTCATAAAAACATGCACAGCCATTTTTTTTTATATTTGAGCTCTGATGTCTTGTCTACAATATTGTTTTTTTTTTTTTAATAAAAAATACTTATAAGATATAGTACAAAGCATATTTAAAACAAAAATTGCTATTTAAAACAAAGGGTTATTTCCCTATGATCAAATGTGTAAGAATGCAGCAAATCTGATCACAGGCAATAATATTTTTTCAATTAAAACATTAGATAATATGAACACAATTGGTAAATAGTTTTAAAGCAAACTTGCATCAATCAATAAAGTCTTGCTTTGCAAAACACTGTAAAACTAACAGATTAAAACTTAACACTTTAACATTAAACGTTTTATATTTACGAAACCTAACTGCGTGTTGTAATAATTTTATCAATTATACTAATTGCATTCTGAAGTGTTTGAACAGACAAAAAACGATGTTTCTATAGTTTGAAAAGAAATCAATTCCAAATTTATATTTTAAGAAAAAAGTTGGCTGGAGATCGCGCGCTTACCTGTTGCTTTGGAGACACTTGACAGACAGTGCGTGTATGTGTGTGTGCGTTTGTGTCTGTGCTCCGCGCGTGCACTCGTCTGACTCCAGTCAAGTGGGAGTGGCCAGTCGCCCGTGTTAAAGCTCACCGCCCAATTAAATTCCATCGTGCACGTTAATGCATATGCAAACAACTACGAGCCTCACTAAGCTACGCCCACCGGCTTTTCCGTGACTCAAATACGAATTTTTACAATATTATTATTATTATTTTTATTTTTTTTTATTAGAAGAACCGCATAAAGCAAAAAAAAATCCATGTCAGCGCTGACTTTGATTGTGCTTCTCGTAGTTTCATATATATCGTCATCGTTAAAATAACATATTTTTATAGTTGTTATAAATGCTATTATTTTTTATTATTTTTTTTTTTTACATTTTATTGATATATTATTGTATTATTAATATATAACTTATCTTAAATAGTCGTTATTAGATAACACGATGCGATTTGTTCTAACTTGAAAACGAAAGTGAAGAGAAATAATCAAGACGTATTTGTTAAAGCCTTAAAACAATTTCTCCCGATGAATAACGATGTGCGTTGAAGTGGAACATTCCGCCTGCGTCGCCCCCATCTATCTCTCAATGGTTTGAACCATGTAGTTTCCGGTTCGTGCCGGAAGGTTTCCGGTGCTGTGTGCTGAGTGTCCACACCGTCGACATGTTGTCCCGTTCCCGCAGTCTTGCCTGGAGCCTCGGCCGCTCCATAGCCGCGCTGCGACAGGTACGTGCGGGTCTCCTGCACCATATGTCCGCGTAGAGCCGGCGGAGTTTGGCGGCTGTGTGTCTGAGGGGAGAGGCGGTGGAAGGCCGCGTCAGGCCCAAGGGCAGCGGGACATATCTGTCCGTGTGTACGCCCTTCGTAGCTCCGCGCGCTCTCGTGCTTGTCGGAGTGAAAGCGTCGTTTCACGCGATCGTGTGTTCGTCACTGTCTCGTCTGAAGAAGGTGTAGATCTGTAATGTGCGTGTATTGTTAGAATCCTGTCTGTCGTTCTGTCTGTCACTCCAGGTGTTGATCTGTTGTTCTGCAACACGTGGATTATTTGCAATGTCACTCTGAGCTTTTTATTGCTGTCACTCCACCGCAGTGTTACCTGTACTTACACACCATCTACACTCCTAATCAATGGATGTTTCTTACTTTCAGTGGAACTGCTTCAGCTGTGATCTGTGTGTGTGTGTGTGTGTAGATAAGTGGTGAACTCTGACCTGCGCGAACACGTGACGTTATCGGCCCCGCCCATCAGTATATTCGAACATGCCAAGTGCATGTTCGTTGCGTGGAGGTTTTAAATTCAAGGACTAACACGATAATTTCTCTTTTACTGGAATAACAAAGCAGTTTTAAATTCGCTTTCACTAGATCACGTTTCATTTTTGACTAAAACGTGAATTCGTTTTATTTAGCTTTTGCAATACTAATAATGAAATGTTTTGATGAAAATTACATTATTGTCGTTCAACCAGTAGTTTAATGCAACAAGCAGATTAATTAATGATAATGAATATGAAACACAATGAATTGTGGATGAGTGAATTGTGAATGGCTGTAAAATTGTAAGAAAGTATGTAGTAATGGTCTTCATCATAAACAGAACAACACACACACTTATCATGCACACGCGGACACACGACATGTATAAACCACTCACACACACACACA
>SOMO01000317.1:71605-85275 GCA_028128575.1 Paedocypris carbunculus
ATACATTTAAGAATTTTATATTTAAAATATGAAGATAAATATAAAAATAGTGACATCACATGGTTAAACGGTTACTACACGAGGGATTCATGAATTTTACTTCACGAGGCATTTGATGTGACTTCTGCATCATTAAGTAATAAAGTCCAGACCATCACTCAGCATCATCCTCAGTGCTACTCTGTCTCGCTCAAACCAAAGTTCTGGAAAGTTCTGCAAGTGTGTTGAGTTCAGTGACACGGGAATGGAAACACTCACTTGTAAGTCTTGGTCTTGTCCACCCAGAGACCACAGATCAGAGAACCCACCACACCAGAGACCACCAGAGTCAAGCCGATCCTCCCAGCATTCACCTCTTCCCCCTGCAGGACAGCAGCAGGTCAGAAGGTGTCAGCCAGAGCGAGGTCAGCAGGGACTCACAGGGAAATGCTCCATGATCATCCGGTTCAGCAGCGTGGAGACGGCGTAGAAGCAGCCCACGTTCAGTCCTGCAGGACAAACACTGTCACGCGTCTGGAGACCAAACATCAGCCCATCCTCACGTGCCGTAGCTGATGAGGAGGAGGATGAAGGGAGTGTTGTGGAAGAGTCTGCTGATGGAGGACAGGTAGGAGAGCCGCAGGGCCGGAGAGTTTCTGAGCGCCGCCTGAGCCGGAGACGGAGGAAGCTCGGGTTGATCCTGGAACACTGAAGAAGAACCGCTCACGCTCCATCATCGGTGCGAGCAGGCTTGTGGTCTCACCGAAGACAACAGCGAGGAAGAGGAGCGTGGCCACGGCTGCGGTGGCGTAGAACATGACGCTGATGTGCTGAGCCAGTTCCTCCAGATGGTCCACGTTGGGCACAAGAACTGGAGGAATCAGGAATCCCAGCGCAATGCCGAGCTGCAGGAGAGAAGATACCAGGTCAGGTTCTTCCAAAAGTCTGAGGGTTGATGGGAATTATTATTCCACAGATCTACTGGTGTGTCACAGGTCACATTTCTCTCCGAGCTTGTTGCTTTAGGAGTCGGTGCTGAGCTGGAACACAGCAGGTCTGTTCTCCACCCAGCTCAACAGACACATGTTCTCACGTGTGGCTCTGACTCTACAGCTTTCTATGTAGTCCCTACATCATCCCTAAAGTATGGTTATTATAAATCATCACCAAGTTTACCACAAAGTCACATCTTCACACTGGATTATTGCAGACAAAATATGCATACACAGGTTCACTTTATTAAAAGCCTCAGGAGAACACTACGGAGTGAACACTACTAAGTGTACTAAGAGTAAATGCTTTGCTTTGAACACTACTGAGAGCACACATTAGAGTGAAAACTTTTAAGTGAACACTACTAAGTAATTATTACAGAGTGAACACTTCAGAGTAAATACTTTGCATTGAACACTACTGAGTAAACACTTCAGAGTGAACACTTTTAAGTGAATACTACTAACCAAATCCTACAGAATGGACACTTTTGAATAACTACGGTAATACTAAGTGGACAATTTTGAGTAAATTCTAGTGTACACAGTATAACCTACCTTTCAGAGTAATCACTGTAGTGAACACTTCTCAGATAACACTACTGAAAAAACACTGAAGTGTGTGTGTACGTTTGTATGAAATATGGTCTAGTAAATACAAATGTCCTAAATAAATTCAATTTATTTTTTATTATTATTATTTTTAATAAATTGTATGTGTGTGTGTGTGTCCCGCTCTGTGATTGGTTTGCCGCCAGGATACAGTAAAGATGTATGCCCCGCCTTCAGGCCAAGAGTTTGCAAAAAAAAAAAAAAAGGCTCCGCAAGACCCAAAAATTGAAAATGACTACAGATGGATGGAATTGTTCTTATAGCAATGTAATGTAATTATTCAATAGTTTGATTGAAACTTGTCGTGTACAGTCTGTTTACTCCAAACAACGCACGTACTTACTCTCTCGAATAACTTCCACGCGATTGAGATTAACACAAACTGCTAAAATCATAATCACGCGCGGAATGTCGCGCTCGGATCTCGAGTAACACGAGCTTTCAGTCCGTTAGTGAAAGTCTCCGTGCGCTTTTACGCACCTGATTCCCGAACACGCCGACGGCACAGGCGGTGGACACTTCATCGGAACCGAACCAGACGGACGCGACCTGCGACGGCATTCCCAGTATGAAGACCTGGGCGAAGGAGCAGGTGAACTGGCCGAGCATAGTGACCCAGAACCGGCCGGGCTGGACACTGGCCACCTTGATCCAAGCCCCGGCGCAGTTGATGGAGGCGGCGAGAAGCGCAACCACGCGCAGCCCTTTCCTCTCCAGCAGCCACGCCACGGGGAATATGAAGGGGATGTAGGTTAACATGTAGATCATGGACAGCCAGTCGATGGCGAACGAAGACACGCCGTAGAACTTCATGAAGATGTTGTTGATGATGCCGTATTGGATCCATTGGAACGCGTTGCAAAGCGAGTAGGAGCTGAAGAGGAACAGAACCAGCCACCTCCTCCAGTACAGCCGGGTTTCGGTCACCACGACGCGGTCAAACTTCTGATCCGGGCCGCTCTTCTGGTCAGCCTGAGGAGCATCGTTCTTCCCGTTCTGCTCGGACATCTCGTCACACACTCAGCTCAGAGTCCGAAGAGCGCGAGACCAGTGACCAGTGCCGGGAGGAAAGAACTGACCAGTGCAAAGTGAAGAGAAAACTCCAAAACGACTCCAGGAAAAAAGGACTAGCGAACTATTCACGAGCTCCACACATCTCATCTCCATCACCATCTCCATCGACTGAGACTTTCTCGCACGTGATCTGTGGCTTTGAAAAGGGTCCCTGAGACCCCTGGTGGCCGCGAGTGATTTATTCTGACGGGCCTTTCAGAAGCCTAACCGGTCACCACGTCCTCGTGACGTCATGGAACACCTGTGTGTTTGTATATATATATATCAACATATATAAATAAGCCAAACGCACAGATCTCACATCACGTTGGGTTGGTAGGGTTTGGCTAAAAGTGGCTAAGATAATTGCAGGGGTAGACAATAAGAAAAATGTGTCACTGGTCCTCTGGGCTAGTGCATATTGATGTTCACCGGCCCGACTATAAAAACCACCGGGTGAGATAATAATGAGAATTTTTAGGAAAATAAGAAATATTTTTTTTTAAATCGAGGCATTTTTACTGGCCCCACCGGGCCAGCGGTTGGACCACTTGTGGCCCTGATGGTTTTAAAAGTACGCCTGGTGTGAAATTCATTTATATACATGAATAAAACTTCCATGACTGTGACTGAAAAATACTCCTTCACACAGGCTCATAAAGAAGAGGCTACTGTCGTTAACTTTGAAATGCTACATTTAATGCTGAAAAATTTGTGTTATCAATAAAACAATACAGTTATTTACTGGAATATTCCAGAAGAGCGAACAATTGGTGATTGAGACTAAAGCACGATGATGTGTGCTGGAACTATGATGTCATTGGCACCCGCGGTCACATGGGGTAGAACTGGGACGCCGCCTCAGATGATTGGATCTCCACTTGGGCCATTTTAAACTGTGTGCACTGAAGCCACTTGCGTAGAGCCAGAGGGAAGGTTCCAGACCCGGGGTTCTGCAGGTTCTGGTGGTTGACGCGGTTCTGAATGGCCTGGAGACGCAGCTGCAGACCTGCGGAGAGATGCTGAGACAGACAGACGCCGTCACAACACAAACCTTCAGGAACGGACGGATCCAGACACCTACGTTTAAGTTGGACTGGATCATCGGCAGCCACATGGGAATCAGCTGGAAAAAGAAAAGCTTCTCAGAAACGTCGGAAATTTGCAGTGAAAAGAGCGACAAACTCAAGATGCCTTACTTTGACAAAAATGGTGGAGTTACATTCCTGCAGAGCCTCCATCAGACTGATGACGTGAAGACACACCATCTCCACCATCTGAGAAACACCACACACTTACTGTTACACACACACATATCCCATCCCATAATCACACTCATCCACTCTTCTACTAACACAAACACCCCTCACTCACACAGTCACACACACACACCCTCACCACTCGGTTGTGGGCCATGAGCTGGAGGATGCTGGGAGTCACACGGCTCCAGAACTCCAGGCCAGTGAGGATGGCGCTGGACGAGAACTCGTTCTGATTCTGATTGGTCGGTGCGGCTGCGGCCTGCTCGCAGTAGATGGTCCACAGCTGAGCAAACATGAAGGCGTGGAACAGCGCACACATGTGCAGCACCGAGGTCTGAGAACAGAGGAACAGCCACAGATCAGCCATCAGACCAGATCGTCCTCCATCAGTCACACGTCCAGTACCTTGGACTGCTCCGGGAAACCTATGAGGATGACGATGAGATGGTCCGCAATGTGAGAACCAGCATCGAGTGGAATTGGCATGCAGCACGTAGAGCCCTGATGCAAAGCACCATGGGTAAGGGAGCCCAGGAGAAGCCAGGAGAGCTGGCGAACGTGGGAGACACATTCGATGAACTCTTTAGGCCTGAAAAAGCAAAGCAAAAGATGTTGGAATGCCAAGAGGAGCGAGGTAGAAGAGCGTACCCCTGCTGCATGGCGGAGGGAGGGTGGTACAGCCAGGGCAGGAACCGGACCACCGCTTTGTTGTCTCTGTGGTTGCCTTTGCTGATCTCCATGGCGGCGATCTGAGCCAAACCAACCTTCAGGTTCCCACCGAATGTGTCCTCGTGCAGCGGCTGACAGCAGGCCTTCATGTGGTTCTACACACACACACACACACACACACAAAGTCTTTTTTTTCCATTAAATGTTTAAAAATAAAAGCAAATAAGAGTAAATAAGCATTGTTTCATGATCTTCAGAGGCAAATCTTTAAAAGATTATCCAGAATTGTGAAAGAATCGTGATCNCCTTCAGAGCTGCTGACAGAGCTTAAGAGCTTAAGAAGGAGCCTTTAGAGAAGCAAAGCTCACGCATGGCAGGAGAATCCATCACCACCTCCAGCATCAGCATCAGAGATCAGCTCCTGGAACCTCCAGCTGTCTGTGACGGTGAAGCAGAGAGATGGAACACAGCAGACCCAAGGACAGCTCTGAGCGAGAAGCTGCTGGTCCAGAGAACATTTGGAGAAGAGTGCTCTGGGACGACTCTTCAACCTGGTCAGCGCTGTCCAGCTAAATCTGTTCCTGCAAACTTCAAGACCAGCACAATCGTCCCCGTGCTCGGGGATAGCCGTCATCATAAAGCGCTTGAGAGACTCCTGCTGTCACCTTCTCTGGACCTCGTGCACTGGACCTCCGTATCATCTACATCTTATCATCTGGACAACAAGGATCCGCGTGTTTGAATGCTGCTCGTAGATTCAGTTCAGCCTCAGCAGCTGATGAGACTGGATCTTGGAGACCTCAGTCAGTCCGGATCGGGAACAGCATCTCCAGCACCTCCACACTAAACACTGGAGCTCCACAGGGCTGTGTGCTCAGTCCGCTGCTGTTCACTCTGCTGACTCTGAGAATTTCAAGAGCAACAAATTCCTCAGTGATGATCTGGAGGAGAACTTCAGCGGGTCAGTCCACAGCAGCTCCATCACCAGGAAAGCGCAACAGTGCCTTTAACTCCTGAGGAAGCTGAAGAGATCACGTCTTCTTTCACCCATCTTGACCACCTTCTACAGAGGAACCATAGAGAGCAGATGCATCACTGCCTGGTTTTGGAGCTGCACCACCTCGGACCACAAGACCCTGCAGAGGATAGTGAGGACAGCTAAGAAGATCATTGTGTCCTTCTTCCATTCGTCACGGGCGTCTACACCACACAACATCTTCGTCTCGTTTTTGCACTTGTTTATGAACTCCTTCGGCCTCAGTACTCCCAACAAATATTGTTTCGTAGATTTGAGGTATTATGAGCTGGTCTGAGTTATGGGATTGCAGCGGTCGTGTTGGCTTGTGTGTGTGTGTCTGTGATGAGCTCACTGAGATACAGAGGAGCTAGACTGTTTAATGCTTTACAAGTGAAAGAGAATTCAAGTTCTGAGCATTTGTCAGTCCCTACAGGATTTCGCAGAATTTGTTTGTGATTGTTGCTGCCTAAAATGCCAAGCTTACTCCCCAAAAGCACAGGAATTTAAAAATTCTGGCAAATTAGATTTATTTGCCCTTAAGAAAGTGCTAAGACTATTTTTCAACCCTGTCGCTTGTGTAAAAAATATTAGCGCATTTATTTTCATTTCAACAATGCCCAGTCTAATCAAGTATGAACCAACGGGATGTTCCTCCAGTACTTGAAGGAACTGGAGTAAAATACTGTAGTAGACACTGTGAATCAGTTTTGCATTATAAAAAAGTCTATTTTCGGCCCTGACAATTAATGCGCATAACAGAAGTTTTCTTTTAGGTAAACATTGCATAGCTATTTTTCAAGATGGATTTCAAGATGGTGAAATCCAGAAATGGCTCCTCCATTCGTTACATATCAAAAAGAAACTTGTGAGACAAAGAGTAAACAGAACACGCATTAGGGCTCTGTAATAAATTGTATGCAATTGTCATCCGTGTTTCATCAGTAAAGCCGGTGTTCTATCATTTTGTGCTACTTTTCAGCTTTTCCTCAAAATTATGTCATGTTCTACCTTCTTAGTGGCCCCACCCAAAAGTATGTCCTACCAGTGTTACAAATTGTTGCTTTAACTTATAATCATCTATTAACTTTATTCAGATATATTTGGTTAGAGTGTAGTTATCGACTTATCGAGGAAAAAAGGACTCATTTTAATTTTTATTTAATCAAATGAAACGTCTATGGTTACTTGCGTAACCTCTGTTCCCTGAATAGGTCAGGGGAACGAGACGTCTTGTCGGTTACTTGACTATGGGATATCGGATGGATAGCCATTCCCAAACTTCAACAGGCCAATGAACGGTCAAGTTCATGGCTGCATGTCACCTTTGAACCAGGTGGTATAAAGGGAGGTGCGTGCATCATGCTCATTACCTTTCGCTGATTGAAGCTGGTTGGCCGGGACCCCTAGTGTGCTAAACAGACTGGACGTATTTGTAGCCTAGCTCGAGGGTAGAAGAACACTAGAAACAGAGACTGTCCCCAGAGACTGCGGTTAGCTCCGCAGGCCTACACTGTCGGTATTGCCCTCCACCACAGGGTGTATCTGTGTGGATACCGACGCCTTATCCAGTTTGTAGAACCGAATGAAGGTGTTGGGTGTAGCCCAGCCGGCAGCTCTACAGACTCCTGAGGATCTGCAGAGAACGCATCTAGGTCCCCGGCCCGCTTCGCTGAGGGTAATGCTAGAAGTAACGCAGCCCTCCGTGTGAGTAGCTTAAGACTCGCAGTCTCTAGCCACTTGTCGGGGGAAGGTAGGAGGATCTGCAGGGAAAGCCTCTAGGTCGCCAACCTGTTTCACTGAGGCTAGCGCTAGGAGTAACGCAGCCTTCAGTGTGAGCAGCCTAAGACTTGCAGTCTCCCACGGCTCAACAAAAAGGGGGGAAAGCAAAGGATTGCCAAGACCAAGCTCAATCCCACACCGGGGTCGGGAGACGTCTGGAGGGGAGCACCCTCCGAGCACCTCTCAAGAACCTAATCGTCGGGTCATGCCGGCCAACTGTCTTTCCCTCGATGAGGTCATGGGAGGCGGAAACGCTGCCACATAAACTCTCAGAGTGGAAGGGGCCAGGTTCGAGTTTCTGCTAGAGGGAGAATAGTCCCGACAGGGCAACTCAGTGGGTTTTCGTTTTTCTGGTGGCACCAGGTGACAAAATTCTGCCATTTCAGGTCGTACAGCATAGAAGGTGCACGTGCCTGAGCTGGAACCCGGCCCCCCACCAGACAGGGAGGCGCTAGCCGGAGCCTCGACCTGTCTGATGAGAGGGGGGTCTCTACTTCTCCAGGCGACTGGCGTGGAGGAGAGTGTGACACGGTGCCTGGGGTTCCGGTGGGCTGAAGCACTTCGGAACCCCAGGCCTTCTACCGTGAAAAGAGTGTCCGGTGTTAGCAAACGACTCCACCTGCGAGGCAGCAGAGGAGGCCTCTGCTCGCCGGTAGGAGTGGAGGGAGTGTGCGTGTATCTGTCTTTTACAGTCAAGTTGGCTAACACCATAGCTGGTAGCTCCACTTCTGTGTCCACCTGTGGATGGGCCTCGACAGTAGTGGCTCGATCGTCAGGGCTCAACCATACTCCCTGCTCTGCTCCCACCACTCCGAACCCATAAGAATCGCAAGGAAGGCCGTTTGGCGTTCCTTGCTGGTCTGGGCACAGAGCGTGACGCCCTCTTGCGACGTCAAGGTCTGCTCTTCTGCTGCGGCGGAGGGACGGCCGGAGGTTGAGGGGTCTCAGCCGCAGTCACTGGGCGCCGCCAGCGATCTCCAGCTGGGGCAGCTTTCGTCACAAAATCACTGTCTCTCTGGAGAGGCCGGCCCCTCCCCCTTCTCCGGCACAAGCTGTACTTAAAGCTGAAGTTAATTTACTCAATGGTTACACCGTTTACTTCACACTCCCGCGTGAGCCTGTGGCCGGTGGTCTTAGAGATTTAGCGCAGTGCGGACGCGACCCGGGGCTCATTACTGCGGGAAAGCACATCACGTTATTTCATCTCACTTAGCGGTGTGTGTGTATGTGTATGTGTGTGTGTGTGTGTGCGTGTGTGTGTGTGTGTGTGTGTGTGTGTGAAAGAGAGAAGGAGAATCATTTGTCTTAAAAAACAATCACAGAATTTCTAAATTTAGGGTGCTGCCACGCGCTGTGTTTCTGGCCCCCCGATGGGGCCGCGCCGGGCCCTCAGCAGCGCCGAGCAGTGGGCGCGCGACAGCTTNGCTGAAGTCCTCGGGTGCTGGAACAAACATGCTGATGGTGCTAGGAGCCGACAGCAGACTGGTCTTGGTGGGACCGGCTGAAACACACACCACGTGGGTGGAAGGTTCTCGGGTGCTGATGCTGCAGAACTCACCCGTGTCCCAGGTGCTGATGTTCTGCGGGGCGCTGGACTGGTGCTCCAGCTGCTTCTTCATGAACTGGCTCATGGTCACTGCGCCCAGAGAGCCTCGCTTCACCTGACGATACTGAGCTGTGAACCAGAAGAACCTTCATGAGGTGTTCAGACCAGAGATCTCCCAGCCATTTTCTCAATCATTTAACAATCATTGCTTTATTATAACAGGAGAAATGGAGTGTAGAAAATCGCACATAAGTGTATGAATGTGTGTGTCTGGGTAAAACCAAACT
Organism: Paedocypris carbunculus; assembly: GCA_028128575.1. Lineage (NCBI taxonomy): Eukaryota > Metazoa > Chordata > Actinopteri > Cypriniformes > Paedocypris > Paedocypris carbunculus. The sequence goes on from SOMO01000317.1 coordinate 80,803, forward strand.
AGCGTGGCCAACTAATTGTAAAAGTGATTCAGAAAATAAATGGATGTATGCTTATTTTTTTGTTCATTAAAACTGAAGTGTTTTAAAACAGCATTTCTTCAAACTGAAGAGAGGACTCAACATGAAGAACATAATTATGGATGGTCTGCAATCTTATTAAAACATAGACAACCATTCATTATAAAGAACTATGTATTACGTACAATTTATGTACTGAGTATCAAAAATATAAGTTTTACTCACTACTTGGCTACATTTGTTATTGAGTATATGTACTCTTTACTCCACTACATTTGATTTGACACTTATTGTTACTCGTTACTTTGTGATTGTCTCTGCGTTTTTTTCCACCGCAATTAATTTCTTGGGCGGACGAGGTGATATCGCCATCTGCAGGATGCTAAAAGTACTGGATGCTATTTATCATGTGAGCGTCAATTAGTGGTTGCACTTTTTTGTACATTTGAATTTACCTGAGACTGACATTTTGTTCCTTTCTTATTAGGAAATAAAACTTGCTTTTCACATTTCTTGGTGATTTTTTAGCCTGAATTCAGTACGTAAAATAGTGAAGTTCTTTTAAAATGTAATCTATTAATCAAGTCTTCTTGGAATTGGTTATTTGTAACTTGAAATTGAGTAATTTTTACAGTAAGGTATCTGTTCTTTTACACCTCTGAAACACATTTTTAGTAAATCATCAAAGGAGTTTTCCCACTGATAGAGGAATTTGTGTTGCAGTGTTTTTAAAACGATTCTTTCTTGACAAGCTGTGAGTCTTCTACAGTGAGGATCAGTGGTGGTCTACAGACCAGTGTGACGGCTAAATGCTAATAACTAGGGATGCACCGATACCACTTTTTTGGAAAATGAGTATGAGCATTTCATAAATTACTCATGTTACGCTACATTTTGACTGAGCACAATTTGCAGTCCGCCATTTTGTTGTCTTCATTCACTTTGGCTGACATGTTTCGTACTTGAGACTGAGGAGCGATGGCTGGCTTCGGGGATGGATGCCTCCAGCGCCGGTGCTGAAGCTGATTCCCTGGGTTTCTCTAGGCTGGACAGTGATTTCTGTTCTGTAACACAACACAACAGTTCAGAACCAGAAACCAATTCAGAAATCCAACCAAAATTAGACAGAGACCGAGACACCAGAAGTGTCTAAACCTCAAGTGCTTCTGTCTCAATAGAGAGATAGCAGACCTGGCTCTATTGGAGGTTCTCGCACTCTGTCTAACGTATTGATGGAGATGTCCAGATATTCCCTTTGGATGGCACTGACGGCAATCTTCCTCTCTTTGCGCTGTCGTGGCACTATCTGAATCTTAAACTCAGCCTCGTCGCTCTCGTCATCAGGCTTGGAGTCTCTCTCATCCGTCTCCTCGTTGTCATCATCTGCAGCGAGAGGGCTTCCCTCATTCAGTGATTCCAGAGACTCCATCCGGCCCATGGGAATGTGGAGGAGGAAGGGGTTGCAGCTTCCGGTACTGAACTCGGGGGTGCAGGAATCATCCAGGGACGCATTGGGCACATGTGAGGTTTTTCGGAACAGATCCCTCTTCTGCTTAAGGGTCATGGTGCATTCCAGATGAGGGCTGCAGTCTGAAGCTCCCGCTGAGACTTTGACTTCACTTGCAGGCTCTGTTCTTTCAGCGTTGTCTTTGGAGCAATCCTCTACGCTGACCTGAACCACTGAGGGTAGAGGTTCCTGCACGTCGGGTTTGCTCAGTATCCCACCAGGGAGCTTAAGGGCCTCAAACAAGTCCTCGTTGCTTTCAACAATGCGCAGCGGCGGTAGGGGCTCAAACACAAGAGAGTCACTGTCGGAGAGAGAGAGCACAGAGCGCTTTTCTGGGATGGATGTGCAGTCTGAAGACAGGTCTATGAGGTCTGGATCCTCACGGTCAAGTGAAGGCCCTCCCGGTATAGCCGCTGGAGAGTCCAGACCTTTATCTTCAAACGTCTCCATGCAACTCAAGCGCACCTCGGGGATCACAGGCCGAGCTTTGTCGTTCAGTGCACTCGAGCCCCTTCTGTCCAGCACGGAGTGTCCGTTGGAAGAGTCTCTGCCGTGATGCTGAGCTCTGTGCTGCCGCCGGGATGTGAAGCCGAAGGACGAGGACTGTGGCGCAGGAGGTCCTTGTAGGTCGCACCGCTCTATGCAGGACTTGCGACGGTGCTCATCCAAGTTATAAAGGATGGAGTCAGTGTTGCAGATGTCCAACGACTTCTGCTTATGCATGGCCTGCAGCCTCTTCTTCTTGCTGCCTCCATCTTCCCTGACAGAGTACAGCAGAGTGTCCTGTAGCGTGTAGTCGGCGAGCTCAATCTCACCTGCAAACAGAAAGAAAGAGGGGTTTGTCAGTGGGATGAGGACGAATGAACCCATGAGTAGGACACGGACTTCTCTGAGCATTGAGCTCCACAGGCTGATATTTGACAGACTTGCTGCCACCGATTCTCTTCAGACGAGCAAAGAAGGTCTGAGATTCCTTTCCGGCCGCTCCTGTCGGAGTGTCGTGGACGTCGGATTCATCAAACACGCTGTCCTCCTCTACACAACACGTGAAACAGAGGAATAAGCATCAGGATGGGTTCCCGTTAGGTTCTACAGGTCACTACCTTTCTCCTTCTCGCTGTAGCGGCTGATGTTGGAGTTGTCGCTGTACAGAGGACCGGCGGACACGTGCGTCCTGCAGCTGTGGTACTGGGCGTTCAGCGTGTTAATGGTGATGTGGATTAGATGGAGAACCACCTCTTTACTCATGTCCATGTCTCTGTACGGATACTGAAACACAACATGTCATTCACACCTACAGTCAAGTCAATTTGAGAAGCAAGAAACATCCAGAAGGAAGGTGGAAACAATCTAATTCATTGGTCGTGCCGGGAACGATATTCTGGGCAAAATAATAAAAGATTTGCCAAACTGCATTCACAACTGCAGACATAAATATTTCTACAGGTTAATTTGTGCTATCTTTTCACAAGACACATTTTTGAGGTGTATTTTCAAGATCAATTCAACTGGACAAAACCTGCAAATCAGTGTCAGGGGGCCCAAAANCAAAAAAAAAACATGTAAAAAAATGTACATTTCATCTTTACACTTACACTTGTTCTCCTAAAAGCCCAACTATCAAAAAAAGAATATAATTTCAGAGCTCGGGACTCAAGCGGTTAAGCTTTTGCCTTGTTTGAATAAGGACGAGTCTGCAGACCTTGTAGAGAATGACGAGGAGAGCCTTGAGCCACATCTGTCTGATGTGAGGTTTTAGGGCCCAAAGGGAGCAGCGTGGTGGCTCCTGGAAGTTTGGCCGGAGCTGTGGACACGTGCAGTACTTCAGCACCTGCACCACCAACGGCAGCAGCTGTTTGCCCAGGCCGATGTTGTAATCCATTACCTGCAGAACCGTGGAGAAGAACCCATCAGAACCATCAAGCTCACTCAGGAGCTCAGTACAGAACTCACCTGAGCGATGCCAGCGATGAAGGCGTTGAAGCAAGTGGAGGAGCGCATTTTCTGAGGAGTGATCATGAAACATCCCATCTGCTGGTCGTATCCCAGCAACACGTAGAGATGCCTTTTCACAGTGTTGAAGGCTTTGGCACTGCCAATGTCGGCCTCTGCGCTGCTCTGGTCTTTAGCCATGAACTTCATGAGCACCATAATGAGCTGGTGAACAGTCTGGTGGTCAATTCCGGCATCTTCTGGGAGCAGGTCTTTAATGATGGAGTCATCTTCAGAAGGAGAGTTCTCGCCTGCGGAGTCACACACCAGCACTTGTTTGAACCATCACAATCTAGTTCACATCACAACTGACCTGTCAGAACTTTCTCCAGCAGATTTCCCAGAGCAGGCGCCGACTGTTCTTGTCTCATCAGTCTCAGAGCTGAGCACAAACAGAGATGATGATGAAAGGAACAGATAAAAAGGTTAACGTAACAAGTAATAAGTGCAGTTTCTCACGCAGTTTGTTGCAAAGCGTCTCCGGAAGGGAGAAGGTCCGTTTGGACTCTGGTGGACCTTTGACACTGTCGCGTAACGACCGGACACTCTTTTGGCAGTTGCGAGCAAAGCGAGCGCGTCTGATCTTCCACATGGCGGCATCGCTCAAGTTGGCCACATTGGTTCTCACCGCGGTGATGGCTGAAGAAAAGAAACAGACAACAACTCACGCTGTTATGAGTTCACCAACGCTCACAAACCAACACAGTGGTAAGCCGACTTACAAGCTCAGCTTAAAAAAGTTTCAAGTTATGAAACGTGTCTTGAAGAACATTTGGTCCTGAGTTATGAAATTTTCTCGAGATTCAAAACTCAATGGTTGTGATGTGGGAGTATGCGAGCGGTGTGACAAGAAAAGCTTCTGAGTGTGACTGTGAGTGTGTGTGTGTCTATCCATTATCCAGTTTATTATCCATTACGCAAGATCAAAGCAGTAAAGTGTGTGTTTATCATTTCAC
>SOMO01000317.1:140422-156021 GCA_028128575.1 Paedocypris carbunculus
CCCCCCCCCCCCAAAATCAAATTATAAGACGTTGACCGGTCCGCGACGAAAAAAAGGTTGGGGACCACTGCTCTAATCAACACTTGGCCACTTTCTTCCAACATTTTGCACAGATCTGTTGCACTTTCAGTGTTTTTCTCTTGCACATTTCCATTTATACTGCAGCGTGTTCTTCGTACCTATTGCACATACACTGTGGTCACAAGCGGGATTAGAACCCCGGTTGCTGGGTTGGAAGGTAAAGATGTTACGCTCGAGAAAAATTCTCAAAAAATACAAATAAGGTTCATCTCATTTCGAGGTAAAAAAAAATGGCATACAAACAAGATACTGTAGAACAAAACGAAACAAAAAGCTTCACGATGGAAGAAAACTAACAGAAACAGACAAACAAACAGTACTTCACCCAGGAAGATCACCATGTGTCACCCGACGACTTGCAAAAACCAAGTAGAGAACAAAGGAAAAATGCTCCTTATATATACAATCTTAATGAATAACACCTGCTTCAACTATCTAGAGACAAAATTCGGACCAGTGCCCTCTAGAGTCCTGGAGACACATTACACAAAGTCCGGATGCTGACACACTGTATGTAATACCTCCTGTAAATTGCACATTTGTTGTACCACTTTGTATTGGTACTTCTTGTAAATTGCACATTTTTGTACTACTCGTATTTTTGTATCTTAGTAAATTGATGTATATATGTAAAGAGCATGGGAGGAGTACAGAAAACAATGTCCACACTCTGCACGTCCAGTGACTTTGACAAAGCGCACGTGTGAATATGTAGGAGGACTGTTGCTTTTTTGTTCATTAGTAGTTGGCGTTAAGAAAAGGTTGGCGTAAAGAAAAGTCTCCTCGCCAGTCTAACACTACACAATCAGTGCTCTCCAGAACAAATAAATGCTCGTCTCTCACTCAAACACTCCTTTATTTCCGTTTGTTTCAAGTTTACAGCATCAGCATCAAAATTCATCAGACAAGTTGCTCAAGAGATCACAACAATAAGCCCATTTAAAGATTTTCAAACGATCAATTGGACAATTTTAGAATAAACGACAATTGATCAGAAAAATACTCAAATCAAGCAGAACGTCAATTCATTTCTTGATTTTTAAGGCGATAAAGCTTCACAAAGGTTTCTAGCAGAAGCTCGGAACTCATCTTACAACTTGCTGTTGGGTAAATGTTAAAGATCTGACTGAAATGCCTTCGGAAATCTACAATTCAAAATACAACAATTTGAAATAAGTATAATGAAAGAAAACAAATACATTTTTTTTACTATGCTTTTCTCTTTTTTTACTTTTTTTTGTTTAGTTTTTGTGTGTGTTTTAACAATTTAAAGATAAACAACAATAAATCAAACCAGGCACTCAATCAACATTTGAACAAATCAAGCAGAACATCATTTCATTTCAAGATTTTCGAGGCATTAAAGCTTCTCAAATATTTCTAGCAGAACGTCATCTTACAACATGTTGTTGGTCAAATGTTGGACAAAGGTCTGACTGAAATGCCTTTGGGAATCTCCAATTAGTTAAACAACAATATGAAATATGCACAATGATGGACGACGCATACGTACATATTTTTTTACTTGTTCTTTTTTACTCGCTTTTTTTCGGACCACGGGAGATTCCTTTTTCTGGAACACACCGTGTCAAAGTAAACTCTCCATCATGCTGAGAAGGAGCAGCAACGGAGCTTGAAGAAGCTTCAGCAGTTACTGTCTCCGTGTGATTCTACACGTTAATTCATACGATTCAAGTAATTACAACAAAACAAAGTGAAGTGAAAAACACCAAAAATTCATCCGATTCTGATTCTGCTAATTGTGTTTGTCACTGAACGGAAAGTTTTCCAGTGAGATTCACTCGGTCAGAAGCTCCAGTCTGGAACTCTTCTTCAGGGGTTGTCTTCAGGCTCCATCTGACCTACAACCAGAGCAAGAGTTGAGCAAATGAGTGTGTGTGTGTGTGTGTGTGTGTGTGTGTGTGTGTGTGTGTGAATGAGTGAGTGAGTGAGTGAGTGAGTGAGTTTGTTCACCAGACTGGATCATGAAGGTGGACGAGCTGGTCTGATCTGCTTCAGGTTCCTTCATCACTCGCTCAGTCTCTCTCTCTCCTCCAGGTCTCTGAGCTCCACTGACGCCACTCAGCTGTTACACACACACACACACACACACACACACACACACACACATTGTGACTGTTTAACTCCGACACTGTGTGTGTATGTGTGTGTAGAATATGAGGCAGATAGTGTGTTGCCACATTTCATATCCGATTAATATTAAAAGGCTGAAAACTTGAATTTCAGTGTGTCGTGTGAAACACTCACGGTGTCGTTTCTTGTCTCTGCTGCTGCTGCTGGAACGAAACAGAACAAACACACGACGTGTTAGTTAATCCTTCACACCAGAAACACACCAGATGATTGTATGTGTGTCACCTTCATTTATATCATAGTGGGTGCCACCTCACACACACACACACACACACACACACACACACACTCTTACCGGACACCAGCAGGGTGGTTTCTCCTCTGAATCGACTCCAGTCATCAAACACTACAAACAGACTGTATTTCCCAGAGTCTCGGAGCGTCAGGTTCCTCATCACCAGAGTGAGATTGTGACTGGACACACTGACTCTGTCTTCATACGCTGTCGGTACGTCATCAACAGAATGCTGGGATTGGACCGAGACACAAGCGTCTCCTGGAACTAGTGGATCGGTGTGTGATTGAGAGAGGAGGACTCCGCTGGATTCAGAAGACCACACAAACCATCTCACGGGTCTGGAGAAGGAGCAGGAGAAGCCCAAGAAAGCCGTTTCTCCTTCCGCTTTACTCTGCTGCTCGGGCCGTTCCGGATTCACACACTGTTCTGTTCAAAGCAGAGAATCATCAGCCATGATAGAGAAATACAGCTGCAAGCAGCAGTGGCGACTGGAGTCTTATATAAAGATCCAGAAGTATTTCATCGTGACTTGCTTTGTGTGCCAAAACATGAGGGAAGCGTGTCGTGATCTGCCACCTTGCCTTTAAAAAATCAGACTAATGGAGGCAGAAACAGGGAGAGATTCTCAGGACGTGAGGAGACCTTCTCCTGTAACGGTCCAAACCTCCAACTTAAGAGGAGACGTTCACGCCTGATGTTGGCAAATACAAACTTGTGCCTCCTTTTCAACAGTGACGTTGGCATTTACTCTGCTGCTCTTGAACACATTGCGGGCCTACTGATCTTTCAGTGCATACAATCAAGTTCAAGTTTATTTATATTGCGCTTTTCTTAGTTCTTAGAGACCAACGCAAGGTCGATAAGGGAAGAAAAGAGTCTTTAAAAAAGATATTTTTTAAAGATATTATTTATCTGGAATACAATGCGCTTTGACGAGAAAGGCCTGATCGAGATACTCTCTTGATTAGGAAATTGTCAAATGTACTGTTCTTTGCCAGAGGTGAAAAGTACTTGAGTAAACTTTGGGAATTTTCATAAAATGTTGTAAATATACGATATGCTTACATTTGTGTAATACAATTTAATCTAAAAAAAAATAAATAAATGTACAGCGAACGTGTAAAAAAGATATTCTTCAAGACATTGTGAGAGCGTCTTAATATTCGTTCTTCCACAGTCTTAAGCTTCGTTCTTCCACAGATCTGCTCGGTTCAACCCAGAACTTTATAATAAAAGCTTTTTTTGCGTTAAAATCCACCCCGGACTTCAGAGAAGTTTTTTAGATTTGACTTATAGTTCTTCCAATACTTTCTACGACAACATTGTAACACTGAGAATAGTATTTGTACTTGTATTAGTTTGTACTTCATTTAAGGACTGCGTGACCTTAAATGTTGCTTATATTTTTGGTACTCAGTACAAGTACAAAGTAGCCAAAAATACTAATAAGGTAAAAAAATCTTTACAATATTTACAAAATGTCCTAAAGTGTACTCAAGTACTTTACACCTCTGCTTTTTGCGCGTACAAATTATTCCCACACAATCAGAGAAACAGACTTATGAAGAGGTTTCCTGAGAGGAAAGAGCATAGCTTGAAAAGTTGAAAAATGGTCATTCAGGTCATCGGGGAACCTGGGTCAAATGGGGGAGTCAGGGATGGTGTCGGGATAATTGTGACAGTTGTGTAATGGATTGTATGTGAACATCTGGTTTGAAGACCACATGAGTCTTCTGGTCAAGTGCTAAGGCGACCCGATGGGTCAGCAACATTTGAGATTCATCCAGTCTGGGACACCTTTTGAAAATGTTGTAAATCTGTTTCAGATCGAGGACTCTGGCATCTCTCCTGCTAGAGAGAAAACGTGTCACGATTCAACATTAGACCTGGATGAGGATATGAATTCTGGAAGTGACCATGGACCCGACTCTGAGCCGGGGGATTCTGGTTCATCTATGCTTCATCAGTCAAAACTGCGTCAAGTCGAGGTAAACAAACATCAGCCCTTGACAACATAGTCACCAGGTGTTCCAGATGAAGCTGGCGCATCAAATTGTTGGCCACCTAATGCTGATGACAAGGTGGACACAGCTGATAATTCAAACTGCTCAAGGTTTGGACGTCAAAGTCGACAAAATGCTAGGCTCGGCGGTTTTTTCGAGCATTGAACTAGTTCAAATGAAACCCTGATCGACCCCAACACACCCCAGCTTGACCAATAGGAACTACCGTTTCAAGCCGCAAAGCAGACTGACTAGCAACTTGAAGACTCACCCAGAAGTTTCATGTGCGTTTTATCTCTCACTCAAAAGTATGCAAGGAGCTGTTTGAAAAAATGCGAAACAGCATGGCAACAGCCTTTGGCGTCGTTTTGCTTCTTCAGGTTCAGGGAAGCTTCAGCGTGTGCAAGGTACTGTTAATTCTCTTCAGTACCAGCAGATATTGGACGAAAATGTCATGCGGTCCATCACACACTTGAGGCTTGGGTGACGTTGGACCTTTCAATGGGACGATGATCCCAAGTCCACTAGAGCGTGGTTGCAGAGGAAAGGCTAGGCCATTTTAAAGTGGACACCTAAATCCGATTGAGAACCTCTGTTGGGACGTAAAGAAAGAAGTTGCAGTGCGGAAGTCCAAGAATGTGACTGAACTGGAGGCTTTTGGCCATGAAGAACGGGCGAAGACACCTGTAGATCGCTGCAAGACACTTGTGCCAAGCTGTGTCTCACGTTTAAAAGCTGTTATAACTGTAAGAGTTGTTGTACTAAGTACTAAGATGTTGAGATAGTGAGGTTGAAGAAAACCGATAATGTTGTGAGCACAGAAAAGACATTTGTGGCTAGGTCATTAGAAAGGTAATTTTATATGTGTTTCACCTCCAGGAGCCTCGTCGATGAACATGTAAGCAAGATGACTGAATGATCAAAATCAATGTGGCCAAACACTCCATTTCAGTGGGGGGTTGAATAATTTGGACCACAGCTGTATATTTGAGCTAATATTATTCAAATACGGAGTCAGTCCAAACCCAATTCCCTGTTGCCATCGCAACTTGGCCAATAAAGTTTTCTGATTTCTAATTTTTTAAAAGATGTACGGGCAACTCACATGGTTCTTTTGCAGAGGTGTAAAGTACTTGAGTAAATTTGCTTCGTTACTTATGTTTTTGTATGTTTTTGGCAACTTTACACTGGTACTGAGTATGAAAAATAAAAGCAACTTGTACTCTCTACTACCCTACGTTTGTGATTGAGTAGCAGTACTTTTCACTCCACTACATTTGAATGGACACATATCGTTACTTGTTACATTATGATAGTGCGCGACAAACGTAATCGATTTTTACCGCGGTTCATTTCTTGGGCGAACGAGGTGAATATCGGCATCTTTAGGCTGCTGAAGGTAATGGACGCTAATTGTGACTTTGAAACCATGTGCACGTGAATAAGAGCCGTGAATCTTTACCAGGTTTATAGCGACATGGCTAATGGCATTTATGAAGCAAAAGCAGTTTCGACAAACAAAACGACTCTTACAAGATGCAGTGTCAAAGCAGTTTAACGCGTACAACAAAAACAAGCCCTTTTTATAAATTCACCGTCAAATTTGAGGAAACACATTGAAGTATGCGAACCGTTTTAATGCTAATTTAAAATGAATGTAATGTTAAGGCAAAGTATGCAGATCTTCCCTGACTTTACAATGGGATTGTAATGTTACCAAACCTAACATGGCAAAAACACCGTGACATGACTATATTTTTGTTTAATTTTATTTGTGCAACATGAATAAATGTAAAATAAATGTAAAGTTTGTTGCAGTCAGTGAGAATGAAATCAAAGTCAGCTCAGAATTGTAACTATTTTATTTTTTTTGCACATTTGACTTTGATTGAGATCGATTTTGTTTTACCGTTTTTGAAACATGGAGGTGTTAAATTTAGTTTCTGTATTAGAAAATTACGAATAACGTTTTTTCACATTTAATTGTGAAGCTGTTGTAAGTTTTTTTTTTATATTGGTGACTTTTTACTTGTATTGGAGTAACTTATATAGTACTTTTACTTAGTATGGCTGTCTGGTACTTCCTACACCTCTGTTCTTTAGGGGTGAACTTTGGCCAGTATAGGCCACACTGTGTTGGTGACCACTGCAATAGATATTTAAACTAGGCAATTATATAAGTTACGATAAATGTAAAAAGTAGTGTGCCCACTATAGTGCGCTGTGAGACAGTTAAAATTGTGAAAAGCGCCTTACAAATGCTCTGAACTTGAATTGAGGAGAAGTCCATTAACTGGAGTCTCTTTGATGGGCATTCTACGTCAATACGTTATTCTTCAACTACACTAACAAACGCTCTTATACACATTATTACTTACATGCAACCTTCTGTGCAAGTACAAAAGCCTCAAAGAACACAGAACGTGAATATACGCATACTTTTGGATGGTGGCTTATTGGAGGTGGTGTTCTATTAGAGGTTTTACGATACGTTTGGTGCGTTACTGTGGTTTAGTTTTTGATCTCGCCCTTCTGTGACCAAATAAAGGTGTGTCAGTGTAATCCACCAACATGCCCATTTCGAGATTTTGTCAGTCTAAACCATATAGACGTACGTGTGTGTGTGTGTGTGTGTGTGTGTGTTTACAGGTCCTCACCTCTAACCAGGAGCTTGTGGCTGACTGAGTGGTCGTTCTCAGTGATGTGATTGGTGGCCGTGCAGGAATATTCTCCACTGTGTGTGACGTCACTCTGAGGGATGAGGAACGTGTCTCCAGTCACGCTTGTGTCTTTTCCATTGAAGCTCCAGCGAAATGAAGCAGAAGGTTCAGACGCAGCAGAGCAAGACAGTGAGACACGTTTCCCTGAAGACACCTCAGCAGGACCATCGATCCTGACGTCTTCTGGTCCATCTGGAACACAGACAGAGACGCTGGATGTTCAGAGGAAACTGAGTCTGGTCTGAGTAGAAGATGCTGGATCATGAAACACTAACAGCTGATGGTGACGGTGGTGGGTTTGAATAACATGACACCTTCGGACCGGAATGTTCTGGCACCTGAGCTGATCTCACAGGAAAAGTGGACATCCTTGTCCTCCCGAGACACCTTGTAACGCAGAACACTTTGCACTGCGTGCAGTCCACTGGATTCCGTTGTTAATACAGTTTCCACAACTGCTACTGATAAATAAGAAATGCACACAAAACAATATATTTTTCCACAAAAAGTAACACAAAATGTACTGAGTTGTTCACATTTATTTTACATTACATTTGATAGTATTTAGTTACATTTATAAGGTACATCCGGTCCTTTGAGGATGCTGATGTGGCCCTCGGTAAAAATTACTTTAACACCTCCTACCTAGTAACACTTTACCTATACAACACATACTGTGACTCACCATCGTTAGCAGGTTGAATCATAATGTCATCACGAAACCAGGTGATGTGCGGTTTGATATATCCGTCTCTGGTCTTACAAGACGCAATCTATCAAAGAAATAGGTTTCAGGTCGCCATATATTTTCAGATGAGAAACTGCCTAATCTACCTTGGGCAGAGAAGCGCTCGACTCCACAGCTCCAGGCAGAACTTCTATGACCGGGGGCTCAGGAACGTCTGTATGCGTTTTTATATTTGCGTCACACATTTAAAAAACAGGACGCAAACACGTGAACTAAACCGAGCGAAGGGCTCACCGTAAACCTTTAAGGAAGGTTGGCACCACCCGGTTGATTGTCTTCCTTGTTGAAAATGTTTAACTGAAAAAAAAAACGTCCGCTCATCCGTAGGCTGAACTTTGCGAATGGTCAGCGTCTGTCCTCCTTCGTGATACTGAACACTGATTCGTCCGCTGTAGACCGTGTGCTTTCCAACCTTCGTTTTCTTTGGATCACTGTAGGCGATCACGACTGATGCCAATCCCCCGTAATGCTGAGAATCATTTTGATTAATTCCAATATGCGACAAATATCAAATTTCTATGTACATTGATTGTCAATCCAAGTTAGTGTTTTAAACAATTTACAGGAGCACGACTCTGAGAAGAAACTCACCAATTTCCACACGGTCGACCAAAAATCAGGCTTCTCTCTGAAGTTATAGCGGCAGGTGATGTTTGCAGACTCTCCTCTGTAGACCTCAATGATGTCTCCCTTGTCAATGTTCACCTGTGTCTGGGCCTGCTGGATGGGTATCACCACGGCTGTCTGGGCTGAAAGAAAAACACTTATTTATTACTTCCATCTATCCATCCATCCATACATACTGTACTGGGTCTTCAACTATACATTCCAACACAAGACGTCATTTTCAAACATCACACGCACACACTGGCGCCTCGCATGTTTTATTTGAGGGTTTATTCGTTTATTACAGTGGCACCCCTACTTACGAAATTGATCTGCGCCGAGAGCCGTTTCGTTAGGCAGGAATTTCGTTAACGGAGCTGCATTTTACATGTCATTTGTCTAATCCGTGCCATGACATTGTGAATTCAGACAAACATTATTTACAAATGATAAACTATTGTTACTAAATGTAATAAAAACATGATACAACGTGGTTGTTTAAATTGCCCATTGGCGATTGCTTTTAAATGTACCTATAGTATCTAATAGGGGTGTGACGAGACACTTTTCCCACGAGACGAGACGATGAACTGAGTTCAGGAGAACGAGACGAGACGATATTTAGATTTTTTTTTAAATAATCTTTGATAAAATATATGGAGAGCAATATTTTATTATAATAATATTATAATAATTATTTATAATAATATATCATATATTATTATATAATATAAAACATAAATAATATATTATTATATATTTAACTAAAATGTTCAAAACTGTTGATGCGTTTCACTCCTTCTATTTTCATCAATTGCATGCAGTGATAACCAACATAATATCGATCACACAAAATACAGTATGATGCCCTAAATTGCCAGGCAAGTAATTTAACAAAAAAATTTTAATTGTCAATAGTATAAAAAAAATCCATTAAGCTCAGACATTAAACACACTATTTTTAGACAAGTCTTCCAGTAACTTGCAAAGAATGGTAGAACCATTTTGGAATCAAGTTGAACTCAACATCAAAGTACTTCATTATGATTAATTTCACTGTGTTTATTTTAGCTCTAAAAACCCCAAATTTTGTATTACAATTTGCAATGCAGAACATATCGTGGCATAACAAAACATGTAGGGAAAGAAAACATTGATTGAGAGTGTCCAGTAAGTTATGGTCCAGAACAAGTGAAGGACTTGAGGTTCTTTCTTCATGCCGCTGGTGAGACTCACATCATCAGAATGAGTTTTACTGCAGTAATCTGCTGCTTTTCTCTCATACTTCTGCTCTACTGCAGCGAGAGTGAATCGTTTGGATAGTAATGTAACACACGTATATTACACACATTAGATTAAACTCACATGTGCAACTAATGACAGTTTGAAATAATCGGTTTTATTTTATAAACAGATTTTTTTAAAGTTTAACTCTTTGTCTTTGTCATAAGTAAATGGCTGTGATTATCACTATGACTAACACTAACAACCAGACGATCAAACGAATAAAAAGCAACAATTCTCTTACATATTTACACGTGCGCTTTGAGACTGTTCCAACAGTGAAAAGCGCCTTACAAATGCTCGGATCTTGAACTTGAACTGTTGGTGGAGATCTACTCACGCAGTTAAGTACGAGACACCGTCGATTTTTTTTTGATAACGCTGTTACTATATGTGAAGTGTCTTCATACTCTTGTGGCTCATTTTCAACTTTTAATTCTGACAAAACAAACATGCGGTCACGACACAGTGCACATCCAGAGGTGTTTCAACTCTTTCAGGACAAATAAACGCAGACATATACAAATACGTTTCCAATAAATCAAACACAAATAAAATAAAGTAAAAATTGGGATGGCATTCATTTAAACTTGAACTTTTTCTACAACTTTTAACTTATTTTACCCCACGTTATCGATGAACTCGTCCCCCACAACACGCGGCTTGGAAAACTGCAAAAGAAATACGTCTAGTAAACACACACAAACACGCAAAGCCCGGTGTTTGTACAGCGACTCAAACGCAACGGAAAAAAGTTTTGATAGTTGAGAATGTAAGCGTAAAATGAAAAACAAAACAAAAATGCTTAGAATTCTGTTCGTTTTTTATTAATATACGTTTGATATTTTAAAAATCTGATTTCATACAGAAGCTGCTCTCTCTCTCTCTCTCAGACAAATTACTCCATGTGTGTTTAATAGCCGTCGTCTTGAGGGTTTCGACTTCCTAGGTTCGCGACTGTTCCTGATCTATACTAATACAATCAATGCTTTCCATCTGTAACTTCTCTTCTTCTCTCTTCACTCGCGCTCAGCTGAACAACTTGGGGCGCATTACCGCCAACTAGCGGTCTGGCGTGCACGCTGCATGAAGCCAGGAAAAGTCAAGAGCAACTTTCAGGCGCAATAACCGCACGTCTCTGCTTTGTATTATCGCAATTAAATCGCAAATGCAATTAACTGCCTACCCCTAGTGGGCGGTGTTGTGTTTACAGGTCCTCACCTCTAACCAGGAGCTCGTGGCTGACTGAGCGGTTGTTCTCAGTGATGTGATTGGTGGCCGAGCAGGAATATTCTCCACTGTGTGTGACGTCAGGCAGCCGGATGGGGAACGTTTTTCCAATCACGCTTGTGTCTGCCCCATTAAAGCTCCAGCGTAACATGGCAGAAGGTTCAGACGCAGCAGAGCAAGACAGTGAGACACGTTCCCCTGAAGACACCTCAGCAGGACCATCGATCCTGACGTCTTCTGGTCCATCTGGAACACAGACAGAGACGCTTGATGTTCAGAGGAAACTGAGTCTGGTCTGAGTAGAAGATGCTGGATCATGAAACACTAACAGCTGATGGTGACGGTGGTGGGTTCGGACGTTCGGGAGTGGAACTCGTTTCCTAAGGTACACTGATACTTTCCCACGTCTGATCTCTTCACTGGACGGATCAACATGGATCTGTTATTTAGGAGAAATTTGATGCGGTCGTCTAAATCCAGATCTTCTTCATCTTTCAGCCACTTCACAGAGGTGATGGTGTCACCCGAGCCGTCACAGTTGAAGTGAGCAGAGGAGATGTTCTCTATCAGTGGTCGCACTAGTTCAGTGATAGTGACGTCAGTGATTTCTGGAAGAGAAGAAATACTACACGTAATCTACAGCAATAAGCCTTTTCCTTCAAACTATCTGAAAAGCCAGAGAAAAGGAAAGGAATCCATTGCGACAAGTCCAGAAGAGAAAGAGTGTGTGTGTGTGTGTTTACAGGTCCTCACCTTTAACCAGGAGCTCGTGACTGACTGAGCGGTTGTTCTCAGTGATGTGATTGGTGGCCGAGCAGGAATATTCTCCACTGTGTGTAACTTCAATCTTAGGGATGAGGAATGTTTCTTCAGTCACTTCTGTGTCTTTTCCATTAAAGCTCCAGCGAAATGAAGCAGAAGGTTCAGACGCAGCAGAGCAAGACAGTGACACACGTTCCCCTGAAGACACCTCAGCAGGACCATCGATCCTGACGTCTGGTCCATCTAGAACACAGAAAGGGTTGATGTTCAGAGGAAACAACAAGGAAGTAGGAACCATCAGAGCAAACTGCTGTAGAAGATGCTGCATCATGAAACACTCACAGTAAATGTGGATGGTGATGGGTTCAGACTTCTTGGATTGAAATGGGGTTTGTAGTCTACACTGATATTCTCCCGCGTCTGATCTCATCACTGGACTGATCCACATTGATCTGTTGCCGGTAGAGAAGTGGATGTGGTCGGCAGTCACGTCTTCTCCATCTTTCATCCACTTCACAGAGGTGATGATGGGGTCCTGAAAGTCTTTACAGAAGATGCGAGCAGAGGAGTTCTCTATCAGGGATAGTTCTGAAATGGTGAAAATCGATAATTCTAGAAGAAAAGAGAAGAAATGTTACACACAATCTACAACAAGCCTCAGAAACATGACATGGTAAACATGACAGAAACGACAATTTTGTGAGACGGAACAAGTAGCTGAACAGGTTGTGGTGAGTTTTCCTGATGCCTAGGTGACCAGAAAGTTCAAGATCGTGAGCTGGAGAACAATTCAGAGATATCGAACTCCAGTAATCTGATGTTTCCTCGGGACAAGTTTTTCTTTTTAACGTCTTTTAAAACGTTTTAAAGAGTCAGAAAAGAATGGAGGAAAACATAGAGGAGTTATGATAGGGAGACTGAGTGAAGGAATGGAGGAGCTGAGGAGTAATCAGAACGCTTCACTGTCCAGCGCTGCTCAGTAAAATAACAACGGTAGGTGTAGAAAATGTTGTAGAAAAAAAGAGCGATGGCAAAAACACCAACGCATTGACCGCTTTGAGACGGTTAAAACTGTGAAAATGCCTTACAAATGCTCAGAACTTGAACTAACAATTGAAAGAGAAGAAGTTCCTCACTTTTAAAAAAGTTGGCAGCAAAGCTGACAATGGTTTCCGCCTTAAACTTGATCCAGAGATGGTTGGAGCTGGACTCGATGTCTCCCGACTTGTTGTCGTCACAGAAGCGGCCCAGCAGGGGACTGTTCTCAGAGTCGCCGTCACGCACCTCCACATAGTTGTACTGACAATCGTAGAACTGCGATCAAAAAAAAAGTTCAAACCTTTCCCAGCGACTGACTTCAGATGCTGTTAACCATAAGGAGACAAAATTGTGAACGTCTAATGAAGAAACGTACTGCTTCAAAATACACAATGGCTTATTGAATGCAAATCACTATTGGTATATGATTTAGTGACAAATGCACTTTTCACACTTTCTGATCGAGGACATGTCTCCAGAAAGCGTGAGAAGTTTAGTGTTTGTTCGGCACATAATTGAAAGTTGTTCACGGAAAACTGTGCGGGCATCATAGTGCGTCTGTCACAAGACTGTAAAGGTAATTATTACAATAGATTTTAAAACATCATATAAGCTTATCATATATTTTCGCTGAACAGTGTTATACATTATCCACACGTTATGATTCTACAAGTGAAATATTAGTTAAATATTTTAAAGTCAATAATTTTCCTGTTTACAGAAAAGCTCATGGTTACAAATACATTTCATTGATAAATGATTAAAAACATTGATTTGGTTTCTATAAGAAATAATACTTGAAACTAACATTTATTATTTGTTCAAACCATTTACATATTGAAATACGTATATTAAGCAAAATATAACAGCAGAATATAACAGTTCCAAACTCTCCCGTTGCAGAAACCGTTGCTCCTGCAGTGTTGGTGGCTGATCTCATTGGTCTAGACTAGAGCATCACGGCCTCTGATTGGTGTAAACTGTACATTCTACCCCAGGCATGGGCAAACTACGGCCCGCGGGCCACATGCGGCCCGTGAAACGTTTTAATCCGGCCCGCGGAGCTTGTAATTTTTAATGTAAAATTTAATCAAAATCATATATTTTTTTCAATGTTCCATTATGAAGGGTTATTTTGCTTTCTTTATGAACACATTTTAAAAAGCGGAACCATATACACAAATGTACGTAAATTAAATGTACTAGCATATTTATAACATTTATTTTTACACTGTCAGTGACAAAACAATAAAGGTTTGCGCATATACGCGCAGACTGTCCCGCTCCCTTCCAATTTTCCAATGTTTCTCGTGATGCTGAAGAACTGAAGAGATGGTTCAGATTTTTAAAATGATTATTGAAATAATCATGCCTTTTTCGTTTTCTAAGCAGTAGAACTTTATTCTTATAAACGAGGAACTATAATTGTGTCATTTTAAAAAGTTTTTTAAAAAAGATTAAAATAAAACCAAATTGATAATATATAATTGAATATTTTGATATTTGATATTAAAAGAAAATTCTGATATCATAAAGGGACCTTCCCTGCTGAGTTAAAATCCCTTTATTTGTATTTTAGAATTATATCTGTTTTTTGTTAGTTTGTTTTTCTTTTCTTGCATTTAAAAAATAAAAAAATAAACAATATTTAAAGTTAAATACTAAATTATATACAAAAAATTGTACATCCTAAAATGTGTATTTTTTTCCCCGAGCCCGGTCCGGCCCCTTTGTCAAATGTTAGAACCCAATGTGGCCCGCGAGTCAAAAAGTTTGCACACCCCTGTTCTACACCATGTTTACATGATGAATGTGCAGGAAGGCACATTTACCCATCTTACTAAATACTGTCCAATGAGTGAATATATATGAATAGACGGCTGAATAGTTTCACATACGTCCTGTGTAAAATGGTTTGGTATTATACGAGCGGTTCTGCGGTTTATCATGGTGTGATTAGGATCAAGGTTGTGAATTCCGCACCTTAAACGGCTGGAAGGTGAGGCCGACGAGGAAGCCCTGAGGCATTGTGATCTTCCACACGCACTGCATGCTGTTCCAGTAGTATTTCGGATAGTTCAGAGACTGAATCTGTCCGTTGTCTCCCTTTAGTTCTTCACCGCAAACAGCTGCGGAACCACAAACCATTAAATCAGTGACACACGTCTAGAACAGTCTAACCTGATCAATTACACAGAGAGAAATTCACTTTAGAGAAGTTAGGAACTGTCAGTAAATGAAAACATATCTATTTTTTCTAGTTGGATATTTTAGTCATATAGCATATACTTTACACATCCATATACTAAAACGTCTTTGGTTAAAACTGAGCTGCAGTGAGTTTCTTCCTGGACATGGACTATAAATACGCTTCACTGTCCAGCGCAGCTCAGTGAAATAACTCAACGGTAGGTGTAGAAAATAGTGTAGAAATAAAGAGCGACGGCGAAAACACTGTAACATTTGAGGGTGAAGAAGTGACTCACTTTTATAAAAGTTGGCAACAACGCCGGCCCAGTTGCGTCTTGATGGAGCCTTGCTGGACCTATAGTTGATCCAGAGNTCACACGTTGTGCTTCTCCTCACAGCAACATCAGCGAGATGAGGAAACAGTACAAAGACGCTTTTCTGAAGAAACACGGCATCAAGCTGGGCTTCATGTCTGCCTTTGTGAAAGCCTCGGCCTACGCCCTGAGAGACCAGCCTGCGGTCAACGCCGGTACGACGCTCGTGGT
>SOMO01000318.1:10996-24043 GCA_028128575.1 Paedocypris carbunculus
AAAAAAAATCAGTGTACCTCAAAACCTTATCAACTATACAACGTGTAACTCAAAACCTTATTTATCTTGTCAAACAGACATCATTGCCGCAACACTAATTTCAGTTAAAGATTGTGCCTTGACTAGTTGTAAAATATCCCTCTTTGAATATTTACCCATCATTCAAGTCATTACCCATTTCCTGTCTGGTGCTGCTAATCCCCACACAATATTGTGTAGTGCACTTTAAAGCAGTGTCAGCACATGGTCCAGAGTTCTCTGCAAAGCCCAGGTAGTTGTATGAGCCCATGTTAATCACGTTCTTCACAATGTTTCCTGTGTTTCTTAGAGAGAAAAAAGCAGAAANTAAAGCAGTGTCAGCACATGGTCCAGAGTTCTCTGCAAAGCCCAGGTAGTTGTATGAGCCCATGTTAATCACGTTCTTCACAATGTTTCCTGTGTTTCTTAGAGAGAAAAAAGCAGAAAAACAGAAATAAGTAAAAGAAAAAGTTCAAGTTTATTTATATAGTGCGTTTCTTAGTTCCAGACCAATGCAAAGTCGCTTTACAGTTGTAAATACGCTTCATTGAAGAGATGTGTTTNATGTTTTAATTAAGATAAATTGTCTATTACACTTTATAAACAGCATTATGCTACAAATACAAACATGTTTTATTTTTATGTAGGTAGTCTACAGTTCAACACAAAATAAATAACTTACTCAAAAGTCCAGTTAAAGTCATGACTGACCCGTTCCACCAGGTCCATCTTGGCTCCAGGTACGCTACATATTGGCCTGTTCCAATTATCCCTAATCCTCATGTAGAGATTCCTGGTATAGAAGTTTTCAAAGTCTTGATACAATGGAACAAAGTCCTGAAAGTAAAACAAAACATTTTTAGACGGCAATATTTACATTTTTTTTTGCACAGTATGCAGGAAACTTCGTACTCATTTCCACTGACTGGTTTCAAGTTCAACCATGAACTAAAATTGGGATTATGTAACCAGTTTTTGTTAAATTTACATTTCCCCATGGCTAACGACTGATAAATTTACTGGCAAAAAGATTAGCAAGTGAGAAATCTCGATTTGAGCGAGCTAAACTTGATTTGAGTGAGCGCAACCTGTGAATTGAGCGAGCGCAGCTTGATTTGAGCGTGTGTGTCTAAGCTCGCACACGTAACTTCACGCTCGCGTTAGAATTGACACACGCTCACGCTCAGTCTGATCAACTACCTACTATCTTGTTAGGACAAACTTGACGTCTTCCCCTGATTGGTTAAAGCGAACCAATCGTGGAGCAGACTCCCGCCATTGTCCCGCCCACCATGACAAGGCGCATTTTAATTAAATTATCATTTTTAATAGTATTCTCTCTGTAATCGAGGTCTGATTAGTCACAACCACATTTGCAGATATATATCCTAAGTTGGAGATAATGGACATAATTTATGGATACAACTATGTAGTTTGATATCTTTAAATATAAATAGACTAAAGTTATGAATCAAATTAAAGATATCTTAAATTTGTATTTGACTTATAAAAATGTGCTTTAGATATCTTAAATGTAAGATATATTTAATTAAATGCATTTGGAGATATCTTCAACTCCAATATGACTAGTCATAAATATTAGGATATATCTTTTAACATTTTACCAATATTACAAATGTATTAACACTAGTAACAATATATTTGAAGATTAAAAAGAGTACGCCTGTACATTTACGCTATTATAAGCACCAGCAACGCTGCCACAGTTCACACGCTGGGGTATGTGATAATAAAGTGATTTGATATCACTATATGTAATTGTAGTTATCTCTAAAGCAATTTGAGATATCTTCAATTAAATTGTGACTTGAACATAAAACAGTTAAGGTTTAAGTTATGAGTAAGATACAAATTTAGCTGCATTCTACTATACAAAAGTTATTAAATTAATCCAATCTAATCAAAATAAACAGAACAATAAAATCTGTAACAATACAGTACGTCTTCAAATACTCATCAATTAAATATAAAATAAGGCCTTTTATAAAACCTGACAAAATGTGTCACTCTTTGTGCTACAACGTGAGGTTTTGCAAAATTTGAACAATGAATGTGTGGAGACTTTCCACACTTTTCGATTCCTTTCCTAAGAAAGAATTTGATACCTCCGAAAAGACATTTGTCAAACTTGAGATGCATCACTGGACCACTGGATCAACAATTAACCATATTAACCAAACACCATGGTAGTTGCAACTTTAAGCCTGTACGTAATTCTAATTACTGTATTGAACAATTATTTCACATATACACATTTCTGTTTTATATAGACAACAAAAATTATTTTAATAGTTCAGAACCCTTCCGGAATGAATAAAATGATTAGATTTTCAAACAGATGCCAAAGGAAACAAGGGTTGGTCGGGTACAACAACTGAATGCAATGACATTCTATTTTCCATTCTCATAATTTCAGAACTGTTATTTTTAAAGCATTTTGAGAAATTCGCTGTACCTTCTGTTCCTTTCTTTCTCTGGCCAGGTGACACTTCTCAAACTTCCAATTCCTCAGGAAATCTCGCAGGTAACCAAAAAGTGTGAGAATGCCATAGCCCATGTAGGTTAAGACAGCCACAAACAGTGGAGTCTCCTCATATGACTCCAAAAATGGCTTGTTATAAAAAGCAGAAGTATGAGATTTCACATTCTGTTGAGAAAGAACAATGCAGATATACATCAATATATACTTGAGAATGTATCAACCTAAATGATGAAATTATAAGGAAACAAACTACACATGTAAATCAGACCAAATCGGGCTGAATCATATTGGTCCTAAAAAACAGTTGTTTCATTTAAGTTGACATGTCCTGTGTCTGCAATAATAAGATGAATGTACTATACGTAATGTAATGATAATGCCATCAATGTCCAAGACGTCAATGTCAATGTCTGAGATTCTTACACTTATGGCAAACAA
The DNA here is from genome assembly GCA_028128575.1 of Paedocypris carbunculus. Lineage (NCBI taxonomy): Eukaryota > Metazoa > Chordata > Actinopteri > Cypriniformes > Paedocypris > Paedocypris carbunculus. The sequence continues at coordinate 13,956 of SOMO01000318.1, forward strand.
ACAAACTGTTATATGTTCATGGGTTTGTGATGTCATGATCATAGAATACACATAGAAGAAAGTAATAAAGTATGTAGCTGNTTCACAGCAAAATATAAAAATAAAAAGATGAAGCAATATCATAATAAATATATTTTAATGTAATGTAGAAATTATAATGTCATTAGTGAATAAACAAAATAATACATTTGCAAAGGTTTTAACTAGTTATACGTAGTTTCGGCCCGTTTAAAAAAAATAAACACCGAACAGTAATGAAACCTCGGGTGGCGAGGTATTAATTCTCTTGAACTGAAAATCGATTAATAACGTGTTAGTTCTGATAAGTGTGTCCGTTCTTTAGCGAGTGGTTAGCTTTGTGTACAGTACAGCGTGTTTCCGGGTGTGAGAAAAGCAGGCGGTGCCCTCACCTTTTCTGCCGGCCAACGTCTCTTTTGCTGCTGTTTAGCGAAACATTGGTTCTTCCCGGTTTTATTTCTACACTCCTTCTTATCTTGCTTCGAACGGCGGCAGACATTTTCATTCAAACGTTGGCTAGCGGCGTTTTGCGTCATGATACCAGGACCGGAGCGCAGATCTTCCGCTTGATTTACGTAATCTCATCGGACCGACAACACACAAGTTTCCTCAGTTACCGTCCGTCAGAAGACAAAGCCACGCCCTATTAGTGTCACGGAATCACAGCCAATGAATTCGCGTAACGTCACACTCACGTTTATTATAAATTTTTGTTTTAATCACTATATTTTTGTTGTTACTACTACTGGAAAAGGATGATTCGCTGTGGCGACCCCTGATAAAGGCATTTTTGGTTATTGTTGTTATTATTATTAAAAACTGTACTAATGAACGCAAATTAAAAATACATTTGTATACAAATTACAAATGTTTATTTCCTTCACTCAAATGAAGTTGAGAGAAGACACGATTTAGAAAGTAAAGAATAAGACTAAGTTTACTTTTCACTTCACTTGGGGCTGTATGCCTTTGTGTATTTGGCTGGTCGGTTAGGATAACACCTATTAATGTGACAGATTCCAATACCTTTTGGTCGAATCTGTTGCAAATAACAAATGTCTTTGGCTAGTTTTGTAAGACAAATTAAATTGGCTTTACAAAAAACATCAATGAAGTTGCATTTGTGTGTATGTGCACTTTCACTTGGATGGGTTAAATGCAGAGCACCAATTCAGTATGGTCCCTAGTGGCCATATTGCATCACCTCACTTTTCCTTCACATAAATTGGATTAGTTTGCAACTCGTTTACATATACATAACTGGTCACAAAAAGATCCTTTTTTTTGGACATTTATTTGGGTGAATTTGCACATTGACTTGTTATGAGTAAAACAATAGACAAAAATCTACAATATAATGTCAATGAAAAAAATAATAATAAAAAAAAAAGGATGTGACATTTCTAACAAACCACCACTCACAAAAGAATAAAAGAACAGCAACATCAGAGCTGCAGTTCACTCAGCAAAGTTTTGCCAATTTACTCCTTCCTGCGCTTCTTCTCATGATCATACTCCTTTGAGCGCCCACTAGTAGATGCTCTTTTGGAGCCTCCATGCTGTTTGGCCTCCTCCAAGAATTTGTCCAAACCGAAAGGATCCTCCTCGAACTGGACAGGTCCATCCCTGCGAGGACCATGATCAGTGCCTGAAAACTCTCGGTCAGGAACAAACCTGGAAAAAAAAAAAAAAAAAAAAAAAAGATTTTACATATTCAGATAAAGATGAATTAAGTTTGGAGGTCTTATTTTAGGTTTTATTAAAAAAAAAACACTACTAAATCCTAATAGATTCAACAAAATTCACACCGGTTGCTCTTCATAAGCGTGTCCAAGTCATCTCCATACATGTCCTTGTCCGTGTTTTTGCTGGGCCTGTAAATATTCTGTGCCATGTCTCTACCACCTTTAAAGGGCTGGTCATACACGTTGTACAGCTCGTCCTCTCCACCAGCAAAACCACTGTCCATTCCCTGATAAAACACATACAGACTGTGATCTTCCCTTCTCAGATCAGTACAGTGTTATACTCCGTATCAGCGCTTTCAGTCTTCTGACCTTGCTCTGATTGAAAAGCCTTTGGTCATATTGAGCCTCGTTGGTAGTGCGGGGATTGGGCAAACCCAGGGCAATGAGCTCACTTATGTCACGATCCTGATCTCTTTGCAGCTTCGATCTGGAAAGAGAAGTAGTAGAGTTGACATCAGTTAAACCCACATTAAGAAATTGGAGATAAAACTGATTGTGCTATATTTATCGCTTTCTTCAAAAGATATTTAAACTTATAGACTAAACCACTTTAAACTGAAAAAATTAAACATGAATAACCAAAGTTTTAGTGCATCTCACAAAAATAAATTTGTACTTAAGTTGATACAAAAACTAGTGAGACTTGAATAAAATATTAATTGGAAATGTAAACTTAAACGAAGTAAGTTAATGTGGTATGTCTCATTAGGTAGACTGACCAATGAATGATTTAAAACAAGATTGTAAAAAATGCATGTACCTCTTGTCTGGGGCGGCTCGGGAGATGTTCCGGTCATGTTGTCTTTCTTTTCTTCTCTCCTGTCTGATCTCATCACGCTCCCTGACTTCGGTGTCCTCACCTGCAGGAGGATAAAAGACTTCAGGAATAGTAGTGTATGCAAACGTGAACAGTGTGTGTGTGTGTGTGTGTGTGTGTGTGTGTGTGTGTGTGTGTGTGTGTATGAATGAATGAAAAATGTCTCTCAGCTCACTGTAATCAAAGCACAGTAAAAGAACTGGCTCTATTTGAAAATTACAGGAATAAAATTAGCACTACAGCTTAATGAATTCGACTCATTAGTTTAAACAAAATTCAAAGGATAAAATGAATGACTATGAAATAAAAATCCATTTCTCTATACCTTTGTCCCCATGCGCTTTGATGCCAGCCCTTCTGTCTCGGGCCATTTTAGCCAGCTCTCTGAGCTTCTCTTCTTTCTTCTCTTTCTCCTTCTGAGCCATCTTCTTTTCCACCTGAGCTCTCATTTCTACAGCCTCTCTGGCCTGCACAAATCATACAACCAAAAACTGAAGAAATTATTCTCTATAGAATTTTCAGTTTAGTTTTAGCTACATTTGTGTCTTCAACAATCTAATTCACATTCTTCCAAAATGAATCATATATATATTTGAAAATGTTTTCAGATCAACATTTTTTGTGCATTGAGAACATTTCCCTAATAAACTACCTTAGGAAAGCATCAGACCATCAAAACCGGAATGCTGATTCAATTTAGATGGAAATATCATAAAATAGTTGTTATTATTAGTCTGTTCAATTAAACATTTAAAATAATTATTTAGTAGCAATTTTCTTTATATTTGTCGGACTTTGTTGGACTAACTCGGACAATTTATGCAATAAGTCTTTTATCCTCATTTACGCTGACTTCAGCAGTACAATACATTTAGAATAACCTTAATATACCTTTCTGTCTGCAATGTAAAGAGCTTCTGCCAACTTGGCAAAGTTCTCATTTATGTGGACGGTCTGTAGGCCTCGTCCATCAGCTGCTAAACGCTTATCCAGTGGAATGGTGTAACCCTAAAAAAAAAAAAAGATTAGAGTTGCAAGTAAAATAACTATAACTAGTGTGTGTATTATCCCAAGTTATCCAACAATACCTTTGCATTCTTCCAATTAGAAATACAAGGTGGAATCTTCCACTCCTGTTGCTCTTTTACAGTCATCTGAAAAAAAAGAAAAAAAAACTATTAAAAGAAAACTTTCTGCAATTTATTACTTTAGACACGATTTTCTAGTTGGTTAATACAAAAGCCAAAAACAATCAATCATTGGCAGAAGCTGGACTCCCACCTTTCTGCTCGGAGAATGCATGACTGGAGCGGGAGGGGATGGTGGGCCACGGGGGATTTTCTTATTGATTCTGTTGGAAAAGACAAATTAACACCAGGTTTTGCAAGAAAACCCACAACATAATTCATAAACATTTTTCATTAATTCAGGATACATACTTGAATCGTGGTGGTTCCATTGGATCTTTCTGCATTTCCACCATACGAATAACTCTCTGTTTGGCTCCGGAGTTAAATGCAAGTCCTTGCTGTGATGGTGTGTACCTTTCAGAGTGATGTAGATGAAAAGTTAAAAACTGGTGAAAAAGATTAATATTGTCAATCCTGACAATTGACAATTTTTTTCAGTCTGAGTGGAAAAATTGGATTGAGATGTGGGAAAATTGAACTCTTGCAAATTAGTTTTTAGGTGTTAAACAATAATTAGGTTTAAAAGAAATTGCAAAATACTAGACAAAAAATTGCAAATATTGGTGGGCAGAAGCCACAAAAACTGTTAATATTGTGCATCTAGGGGTTGCCAAAAAGGCCCCTGAAATGCTAGTGCTTCAACCTTTGCCAAGCCTGATGCCAGATGGTTCAAAAAGGCACATACTGTGCCAGTTTCCAATTGTTTTTATACAGGTTAAGGATTGGGTTAGGATAGGTTTTGGTCATGCACTTTGGATGTAGTAACCTTTAGCAAAATTCAAGAATACTTTCCAAAGTGCTTACCGAATGTATTGTGCCGGAGCCTGCTTGTCTGCAGCACGCACTGGCATGGCTGCTGCAATCTTCTGGGACACCTGCTTTTGCAGGGCAGCTCGGGTCTTTTCTGTGAGCTAGGGAAAAACAAAAAACACATACCAAGTTGTTTAATGCCTAGTAAAAAAATGGGCAGTGGTGGTATTGTGATAGAAATTAGTATTTGTGAGCAAGAAGTTGCAGGTTCAAATTGGCAGGGACTGAAGTGTCAAAGAGCAAGACATGCGAAGACAAAGTCTTCAACGCAACCTGCTTATTATGAAAGTCACTCTTCCAGAAAGTCACTTTAATGTATCTTCTGCCAGATAAATTAAAAATAAATAAATGAAAGAAAGAAAATACTGGTTCTGGATAAAAAAAAATATATTTTTTATTTTGACAAACAGAACTAGGAACAGATTTTTATAAGATCTGTACGGATTCAATCAAACCATTTTCAATTCAATTATTACACCAGATGTGACAAGTCATGTAAACCAAAATTTTGTGTTGTGTTGCATCAATTCATGCTATGTGAGAATAATGTTTTGATAATTATAGCAGTCAAAAAACAAATAAAGCGAAATATTTCTTATTTTTGTATGTAAATTAAAGCAGAGACTATTGCTCTAATACCGTGATGCGAAAGTGTGATGCTTCAAAAACAGATGCGTTTGGCTGGTGCTTTGGGAAAAAAAAAAAAAAGAAAAAAAGAAAAATCCCCAACCAGAACGACTCTTTCAGACTCGGTACCATGCTTTCTCACAGACCACAAAAACTGAATGCAGACTCCAAAAGTCATTTTAAAAAATGGTTACCTAATAATTTTAAACATGTCTAAGCAGCATTGAACAGCATTCTGTATGTATAATATTCTACTAGATTTGGTGAAAGTAAATTGAGTGAAAGACTTTGCACCCAGGTTTGTGTTTTTACCAATTTTGTACGTATATGCAGGTATATAATACATCACCTCTTTCACTGCCTCTTCATCTGGTTTCTGCAGCTCAGGAGCTTCATTGTTCAGCACTTCTTTTGGAAGCATGTCTGTGTATTTACTAAACACGACCTATTCAAAGAGATTACAAAATACAAATAAAAAAAAAAACTGAAATGAAAATGATTGTGAACTAGGAATAAAAAGCCAGTCAACAACAGGATACCTTGTCTTTGCTTTGACCTTGCCTGGCAATAGCATCATATTTGATCTTGCCTTCTGCCTCCACCTGCACTGCAAGAGCATTGGAGGTTTTTTTCTTCCTGCCCATTTCCAGAGGAAACTGAGCCATGTGAATCTCTGGAAACGCGCCCCCATCTCCAAAATCCTTCAGAGAAGAAATCATTTACAATAGTAAATCGCATGTACGCACAATGCAGAAAGTATAGATACAAGCACTTTTTAATCAGATATATATTATTTTTTTTCTTCACTTAAGTACTTAATCACTACAACATCCTTCCATGCGTTTCTGATACCTACATTAACAAGAAAATCTTAACTTCATACTGTTTATATTATGCACCAAAACACATTAAAGTTTAATCCAACCTATGATTTAAACACACAGAACAGTATTTTACAAAAATGTATAAGGATTTTAAAAAGACGATACAAGTTGATGAAGAAAACAGACAACACTAGACAAAAGATACGTTTGAAAACTACAAGAAAGATTCTGAAAAGATTNACTACACAGTAGCAAGTACTGTGCGTTACACACTTTTGGGTGTATTTACATTTATATATCTTGCTTGTTTTGCGTTGTACAAGGATATACCTATATCCTCTATACCTGTTGTACAAGGACAGTACAGAGTGGTTTATGTGCCATGTACCTCGAGGGCGCGGGGCACCCAAGACTTTCTAAAGCCATAGGGCGGTGGTTCTCTGCGGGTTGAGACCAGGGCGGTGGAATGAGATCTCTGATCACGAGTCCTCTCCTCAGCCTCCAGCTGATCCTGAGATAGTTGTGTGGGAGCCGGAAGAAAGCTACAGAATGGAAAGCCGGGGTTAGTAAATAACAATCCGACACAAAAGTTTGAATACAAAGTGATGTGCAAAAAACCACATGCTACTGAACATTTACATTAATAAACCATACACACATGTATAATTGCTTGCCGGTAATGTTGAGGAATATATTGCCCAGTAAAGTCACATTGTATGTGTTTTAGGCGAACTTAACATTAACGTTTCGGCTCCTACTGTGATACAAAGAGCACAAAACGGCAGGCCTCAGTGCGTAATGTATTTAACTTGCTAAAATACATCGCTTCCGCTTACGTTCGAAACAAACTACCAACAAGAAATTATGTAAACGTCGCCCTACAGTCTCAAAAAACCGAAACAGGAATGTATTAAAAACACTTTAACGTACCTCGCAAGCGACATGTTGACCGCTTCTTGCTTACGTGACGTCACTCGACTTCTCGCGATTTTTGGTCTTCTCGTTGGCGTAATTCATCCGATTGGTGCATTGTCGCCATCATCTGTTTTGGAGTATAAATCCGTGCTCTCATTACTTCACTATAATTCCCTTCTACTCCATTCTTCTTATATCCTACAAAATAGGTTTATTATGTCTATTATCTATCCCTAAACATGTAGTGATGTCCAAATTAAGCTTTTCTTAAGCGGCGAAGCTTGTATAGAAAAAGGGTTAGTTACCTAAAGCTTTTCACCAGCATCTAGTGACATCTGGTGTCCAGAAAATAAATAACAGTGTGACGTTACTGAAATGTCCAGTCGACACCAAATGTACAGTACTACGTGGTAAACAAAATACACATTTATGCATTATGTACCGCATGATTAAATTAATTTAAAAACAGTTCTTGTGCAAACTTGTGCCGGTGTAGGATGCTGCCTTCTTGATCTTTTTTTAATTTAAAATGAAGATTCAATATAGTAGTAGGGTTAGTTTATGTTTAGTAATAGTAGTAGTTTATTGTCATTATAGCATTGGGGTACAACATTGTAACGAAATTACGAGAGAGGGCCGCAGCACATTCAGCCGCCACTATCTTCTTGGAAAAGTAGCATTTGCAGAGCATTTCAGAGCAGAAGACATACGGGGGGTTGGGTATTCCACAGCAATACATGTTTCCTTTTATGACAATTTTTATTTTATGCTCTTAATGCATTCTGTAAGTTCCTTTGGATTAAAGCTTCTGCCAAATGACTGTAAAGTTAAGAACAATGGAAGAAGTCAATACATATTCTATTTCCAACCAGCAGATGTCAGCACTGAATAAAGCTTGGCATTTCATGATCTGCTATAATTAAACTTAAAGCATATAATGTTGAAAGTTTAATTTCAAGAAAGGAAAGCAGAATAATTTGACTATTTACATAAGAAATAAAACTTTATTTACTAATTGATTTTCAAAGTTCCCACACAAAACAGTCTCACAAGTTCTCATATTACATAAAGATAAATTGGTAGTTTCCTAATTGATTAAAAAAATCGCTTAAACACTAGATGGATACTTGTTTGAAGTGAGATGACAAATTAAAATGCTAACATCATGAAACGCTGCACCACTGCCGGTGAAAAACTACAGTACTTGGTGCCTGGCTTCATTACATTATTACTACAATCCAAAATGACATTGACTGTGTAGATTCTTGCTTATTTATACATTGTTTCAGGTGCTCGGAGCATGTCTTGCAGTCTATCTCGACCTTATATGTACAGAGTGCTATAGCATTAAATACAAAACAGCAATCTCTATTTATTCACAATGAATAGCAATTATCCACAAAGCTAAACAGAAGTTATATTTTGCAGTATATTCTGAGAATGTCATATAAATAGAAAAAAAAATTGTCATATGTCACAATGTAACATGATGAAAATATTTATGTTTATAATTAATGAAATGTTCATTCAATTCAACAACATATGGAGGTGTTCCCACATAGCACCGGATAGTGTTCTAGCAGATCTTTTTTGTAAAAAGATTAGCTTTTTCCAAATAAAATTCCAAATGCATTTTTATTTGATAGAATTTGAATAGTAATTTACTTTATCTGGCAATTGTAAAATTTCTAACAGCCTTAAATATTCAGGATTCAGATTCACAAATTTAGCTGTTATAAATATTTTGCAAGGGAACTCATATAACGTGCAAGACAGCTTTTTAACCTCCCCACCCCCCTTTTTTGGTGTTTTTATTTATGCTTGTGAAATGCGTTTTATCATTGACGCTTTCATTTGCATCAGTAGATCTGAGATAACAGATCAGATTGTATGACCCACTTACACATGATGGGGCAATGGGCTAACACACACATACAGACCCTCTATCTTTCAGAACATTGCGACTAAGCTGCCGATGAGCCCTAATCCTGCCCTTATCCTTTTTTCATGACCTGGTATGATTAAGAATTGACCAGTATTTAGCCATCAATTGAATATGTATTTTCTCGCTCTAAATATTTATGCTCCTTACCTTATGGTATATTTATATCAGACAAATTATATGAGAAACGTTTTGTTAGAACTTTTGTTAGAAATCTCCTGGTTGCACAATTTTGTCAAATGTATCAAGTCATAAACGTTTACACTTTTCATACAGTGTATGTTGTGGATTAATAGTAGTGACTTGGACCTGCCAACCAGGCATTGCAGGTTTGAAACTCTGTTTGGTACATTGTCATAACCTTGGTATAATGTCACAGGCCCTACAGCTTAAGGCTGCCCACTGCTCCGGGTTTGGGGGTGTTCACTTCACTGTAAGCATTTACAAATCGTATGTGGAAAAAATAATCTTTTTCTTCAAAACTCCTAAACCCTTTGGGCAACTAGCATAAGAAAGGACCACATCAGACCAGTAGAGGAAGCACTCCCAGTGGTTCTGCTTCAATGGTGACATGCTGTAATACAGGACAAAGAGAAACATGTGTCAGTTGTTTGGTGGATATCTTGTCTTGGAATTACAGTATTACACTCATAGCTTGTTTTCTAGAGTATGACTATGGATGCCAGAATGACAAAAGATGCAGATTTTTTTCACTTCTTCAAGTGGAAGCCCATTCGTCAGCACCAAGGATCTGACATCAGACTTTACAAAAGCCTGATTGTGGAAATATACTGCTTTCATAACCCCTGTAGGGATACATGAGTACAGTCTCAGAAGATCATTGGAGGCTTGGATTTCTGCAGTCATTTGTGTTACTACCTAATAACGTTTGACCATAGTGAACAGTTGTCTGAAGCAGTATAACCTAGAGCTGTCCCAAGAAATTCCACCTCATGAGATCATTTGTGAATTTCTCTTGCCATGGGATTGATGCATATGGAGTGTTTGTGCACTATGATAATGTTAAAATTGCCTTAAAGCTGTCAAAGTCTGATCTGATGAGAGATGACAAGTGCATTTCATCTGTGTAGAGAATCAAATCAGTCCTTGGCATGATTCCTTATTAGCAGAATTACATATCTGGATGTTCTGCATTAGCAAAGTCACATTTTGCTTTCACAGCTGATCAGAGAAAGC